>JADNRX010000072.1:0-180114 GCA_015501595.1 Hymenopellis radicata
GCGCTTGGGTACCCTCGGGGCACCCGCCTCGGACATCATAAATCCATCTAGCTCGCGCCGCTGCCTCTCCAAAAGGCCTATCAGCGCCACTCGTCTGCCTACCTCCTCATCTCGCTGTCGTTCTGTCGCATAGACACGCTCTTCCGCGACGCGTACGCGTTCCATTAACTGCCTTCTCTCCCTTTCTCGTTCGCGATCCTGCTCCGTATTCGAGTTCCCCGTGGAAGCAGTAGACGAGGTCATACTCTGATAATAATCCGCGCGCCGTTTTTCCTCAGCAAGACTTAGCGCGGAGCGCCTCAATCTCCTGATAGCTATCGCTCAGGAGCTGTGCGAGCTGCGTGTTGGATGTGGTCGCCATGTGTCCTGCGGTGCGCCGGTCGTGGTGACGCGTAAGCAGGTGGGCGAAAACGGGAAAACGGAAACAGCGGATTTCCTCACCCGACGCTTCTTATACTTTCCGCCGTTGCCTAATGCAGAAAGTGCGCAACCGGCCCCCGGACACCACATCTTCCAGGTCTGATGGAAATCGAATCCCGACGCAGCGTGGGCTTGGTGATATCAAGTGATTCCTCGGAGGTTATCAAAGGGCATTGTGAGCATGCGGCGCACCAAACGACAACGTAACCGGTGCAGATGGCGGCGCAACAGGCGGTCCGGTGCGTGTATTTTCGCTGTCATTTAAGGAGACATTTGAATGAGCGACTATCGTCACGGCGGATGTCGCCCTGCGAGCTGTGTTTCGATAACATGAAGAGAAGAAGACGCTACTCCAAATTTACGTCGCACTTGAGAACATGCCGAATTCGTCGGTGCTATCAACTGCCAGTTTTTATCTGTTCAGGTGGCGGATATCGATTGAGGCGCGTCCAATCATCGACCGTCCTAAATCAGTCCATTCAAGATCCGTAGAACTCGTGCAAGTGCTGGAAGGTGCTGAAGCGAAATAAGATTACGGCGACGGGGGACTGGAAATAACGACAGCGCGGACGGGAGCAGTACGCGAGGAACCCGGCCAGGTCCGAGGCGAGCGGTCTGCCGAAGGGAACCTTGCTAGCCATTTGCAAACGACGAGGCCAAATGGGTTACTGGCCAGGGTAAACATCTGTCCTGCGCGCTGCTGATGTGGCACCTTGTGCCACGGCAGGATCGAGTCGAGTTCGTCGACGCTGGAGAACAGTCAGTCATGACTCTTGATCTTACAGAAATGAGATCAGGAGTTTTTCAAAAACTTCAACGTGTTGAGAACAACATGCCTGGAGGCTTGCGATAGTGAGTCGAGCGTCTCGGCAGTGTTCTTGGAAAGTTAAAGCACCCCAGCGTAATTGAACATCTCGACTTTGACGCACGTTAGTCGTATGGGAACATTCGAAGGAGGCGTGGATGACGTACATTTCCATTCGCACCCTATTTCCAGAGATTCTGCTGCGCGTTGAAAACCGCCATTGAATTCTGCAAGCACTGCGGTAGCGGGTAGGGGCGCATTCACTGACCTCATAGGGAGGACAGTGGGCGTTTAGATGACAGTCGTAACAGAGAGAGCGGATGCGTAGGCGCTGATGTGGTCGTGAAGAAGGAAAAAAGTCACATTTGTGACTCAGACCATTGCCAAATTGACGCGTTCTAAACACGTGACCCTTTCTTCTTCCCACAACAATGAGCTGTGGTCTGGGACGCAGAATTCTTGGCCGCCTCCGGTGATTGTGCATGTCAATTACTAAACGCTGTGCAGGGAGCAGCGCTTATCATACTCTGGGCCTGTCATTACATTCAGTTCCGACCGCAACGCTCTGACTCTTTGAGTAACTCGCTCTGGTCTCTGATAATACGTGATTCTACCTACCTACCTACCGTGAAAGACTTCCTCAGGTATCAAACTGCGAGGCGCTTGGACAGAACCTCGGCTGGTTTACCTCCGAGTCGTCGATTGTGCATATCAATCACTAGGCGCTAAGCGATGGAACAGCGCGTCTCTGCGAGGACTCTGCAGCACATCTTTTCATTCAGTTCCGACGGGAACTCTTTGACTTGCTCTGGTGTATAAATATACACGAATCACTTCCCCAGGTATAGAACTACGAGGCGCTTAGGCACATGAGGTTTTTGAATTCATCTACTGATCTTGGTACCAACTAGCCTTCTCCGACAAGCTCTCTCTCGATATTCGCCTTCTCGGATCTTGGGTCTCTGATAGATATGAGAGTCATACACGTATACCAATTCGTGTCCCTAGGAGCAGTGCAATGTAAGCATTGCCGGAGGTGCTGTAGTCAATTCACTTTCCATCTTCGATGACGATCACTGCCTTTTCTTGACAGATAGCTGTAGTCGTAGACGCGCAGTCAGCGACTAAGTTCTCGCTCAGGCTCTTTCTTACGCGAGTTCATCCAACCCATGTATCTTTCCATCTCATCAGAACTGGATCATCCAGTGTCGAAACACGTATCGAGAATCGATCCAGATGCACTATCTATAGGTACTTAACTCATGTATAAAGAGCGGTGTGGACCACATTCCTTACTGATTCGAATTTCGGGTCTACCAACATCATCAGTGAACGAGTCATGTATCTCAGGCAAGCGCAGTGTCGTCAAGGACAAACCTCTGGTCAAACACCGTAAGCCACCCTATTAGCATCTCTAAAACATGCATGATACTCATTTCTACTCTCAGGCTCAAGGTAGTGACCACAACCACCCAGACTGTGCGGAAAACTTACACGACACCGACGCACGTAACGGCAATACAATATACTACTACGAACCAGCAGCAGTACTACAGTGCGAACTATAGTACCGCCAACCAGTTCGTGGCGGCGGCCACTACCCCTGCTGTCGTTCAGAGAGCCATCGCTCCCGCCGCCGCTCCCGTCCAGTATGCCCGCCAGGTCCAAGGTCCCGTTGTTCAGCAATATACTGCTACGAACCAGCAGCAGTACTACTATAGTGCGAATTATAGTACCCCCAACCGGTACACGGCGGCCCAAGGCACCCCTGCCGTCGTTCAGAGAGCCATCGCTCCTGCCGCTCCCGTCCAGCATGCCCGCCAGGCCCAAGTTCCCGTTGCACAGCCTCGAGTGCATTTTGCTGGAGGTATGTCTCTCAGTGAACATCTTGATGTTCGTGTTAACACTCGTTGTCGTAGTCCAGCCAGCCAGGCCTAACGTGGGCAGACAGGCGCCCTCCTTCTTTCCCGCCTTGCGACACAAACCGGCGAAGAGGTGGAGGTGGTGTTAAATGATATGCCTCGCGTCCCGCGAATAGACAATTTCAGAGAATGATGAGAACACCCAGTCAAAGAACACGAACGGAGGACCGGAACAATATTGCGATTAGAACCTTGAAGTTGAAACAGTTACTATTATAATCCTTTTGAGTGTGCGCTGATGGTACTTGTATTCGGTACGATTAGATAGTCTTTGTTAGTACTTCGTTGGTAGTACCTCACTCATAGTACTGTATCAGATTTGCCGCCTCAAGTCAGCGAGATTCCTCCTAGCAAGATGATATGTCACATGAACCATGCTGTCCACATCCCGCTACACTTATATACACAAAAGGACTCACTGAAAAAAAAACGCAAGCCCCAAACTCCTAATGAGAACGACAACCGTTAGACCATCTGTCCTCCTCTGCAAATATGCAACTTGCTACTCATATTGGATTTCAAAAAGACGTACATTCTCTATTCACCTCAAGGACTGAAGGAAATCATTGCCGAGAATCTTTTCGCATACTCTGACCTTTGTCTCAGGCCAGAAAGAGCACGTTTCCTCCAATAGTTTTCGCTTAGAAATTTCAAGGCCAGATTTCTGCAGGAGGTCGTGTGTGAGAGACACCTCTGATCCACGCAAGGATGGTCATCGCCGCAGAGCTATGAAAGTTGACTGACAAGCGCGCGGTCCTTCTATTCCACGACGCACTGGCCGTGGACAACAACGTTTCCAAGACTCGAGCTGTATTTCGAGGTGGCTTGGTGAACCAAGAGAAGAGAGAATCAGCCTAAAGCCTCGTTATTAGAGTCGAGATTATGAACGTAAGAGCTAAAGTAAAGGAACTTGAAAGAGTATCCAATAAGGAGCAAATCTAGAAGGAACCATATGAAGGATGCCTCGTCTCATCACCAGCGCATTCATTGAAGAACTTTTCCATCTTATCCAGACGATCCTCAATCGTCTTTCCCGTGGCACGGAAATAGCACCCGCCGCAGTTATACGCCTCGATCGCAGTGCGTTTCATTCGACTGAACAAATAATCAGTACGGCATTCCAAAAAGCAAAGACAACAACACGTACATCTCCGGGCGACATTTATTCACCCAGGTCCACCTATCCACCTCCGCATCTTCTTTCCTCGCCTTCACCTTCGGCTTGCACAGCTCCGGGTACCCATAATGCGGATGACCCGACTCGTCGCCGTCGCACTCGTTGAAGAACGCCTCGAGCTTGTCCAGGCGCATCTCGAGGGTCTTGGCAGTTGTCTTGAAATATGTCCCGCCGCAGTTGGATACTTCGATCTTGGTGCCCTTCATCTCACTGGTACAACCCCTATTAGGCAGAAGCGAGGAAACATAATAGTAGCGACGTACATCTCAGGCTTGCACAGGTTGATCCATTTCCAGCGGTCTTGGGGCGCAGCAGGAGCAGGCGCGGAGGTGGTCTTTGCGCGCTTTGAGGACGACGCCTCGGCGGGGCCGCTAGTGGATTTGCGCTTTTTGTTGGTCGAAGCGCCGGCAGTGGGCTGCGGGACATTGGGCGAGCGCGAGGATAGGATAGCGGGCGTGTCGGAGATGACCTCGACGGAGGGAGAACGGATTCGTTGCTTGGACATGGTCGTTGGGAAGGAAAATGCTGCGATTTCAAATTACGACCTCGCCGCGTCATTGAGCACGTGGGCCTGGTCAGCCCTTTTTGGGGTCTTCGTTTGTGCCGCTTCTTCAAGTTCTTAAACTTTTTCGACAAAAAGGATATACATGTGGGCGTTTGTTACAAGACAACAAAAACCGACAGTCTAACCGTCCTATTCAACTTCTTCGATAGACATCAAGTAATCCCCGTCGGGAAGCTCTATCGGCACAGCCTCCTTTCTTGGCCGACGATGGTAAACGGCCGTGCGCCACGTCAGGAATTTCGATGCCTCCGCTTGTCTTTCTCCGCATATCATCGTCATCAACTTCCCCCAGTCAGATAGTTTCCTGTTCTGCACATGCTCTTCATTCGCCAGCTGCAGTTGCATCGCCAACCCCTCCCAGAATTCAGGGAAGAAACCAGACTCACTCCAGTCAACCATCCACAACCGCTTGTCTTCGTCAACCAAAACGTTCCTCCCATTAAGATCGTTGTGCGTGAGGACCAGAGGATTGGATGCGTCGAACCGTCCGACTACCTCTACGCTCCCGTTCAGCTCCGTCAATTCATTCATCCGATCCACTAGTTCCTGCTGTGTGGCAAACTTGCCCAATGTACCATCATCGTCGTTGAACACTACCCGCGACATGAACCATGCCGCCCTGTCACCCTCATCCACGTACCCGGGAATTCTTCGGCGAGGAACATCCACCTTACGCAACTGATGTACGTATCCTTGCAGTGTCTGCGCCACTTGCTCCTTCTCTTCTTCGGATAGTTCCCCCCACACCGCAGCAAGCTGCCTCCCACGGATGAAATCCATCACCACCAGGTACAACCCCCGCCTTTTCACCTCAAGTACGCGACGCACTTTTGGCACGGGGATTGAAGTATGTTCGGCAACCATGGCAAGTACAAGTGCCTCCGTCCGAGTATACACTGCTTTTACCACCGCGTCTTCAGCAAAACGTATCACCGTTCGATGTCCAAGATACGGATGGTCTGCCTTGGCCAGACCGTCGGGCGTTGTGTTACACATCACAAGCTCAACAATATCTTCGTCTGTGAAGCTCTTCTCCTTCCGTCCCTGTTACCCCATTCACATCAATCATCTCCCACGGACACCAGTCCAATGCACTCACCTGCCACCTCATTGCCTTGGACTCGGCCAACGTCGCCTCTTCTTGATTCACGGATTCAGATGACATTTCTTAGCAAGCCGCGTGTTTGGTCCTGTTTGACGCGTCTTCATCTTCTTCCTCCGCCTTACGTGCCTCGCCATCACCACCACCAGCGCCACCATGTGAGACGGGCACACACGTTTCTGGCTTCGTATTCAAAAGACATGGGTTTATCAATCCGCCACCACCGTCTATGTACACCATGGCCCATCGTTACTTGGCAGCGCCATCATGTCCCTTCCTCCTTCCATTCAGACCCCCCTCGTTAGCCACTTTCTCCGCCTGCTCGTCGAGTAACCCTATACTTACTCTGCTCTAACAGGCCTTTGATGTCCCCCAACCGGCGCTCCTTTTCTCTACAGACCCCATAGCGAACATCGAGCATAGAGTTCCCAAAAAATCTCTAAATCGAGTCATTTCTAGACTCTTCGTCGTCGCCATCCCATCCGACATTACTTTCGGACACCCCAACCTCATTCACTGGTACAGAGTGCAATACTCCGTGTGCTCACCTTCGCTCACTCTGTTTTTAGGCGGTTGGAGTGTATCGTCGGCGAGGGGATAGAAGCCGCGGCAGTCAAAATAGACGCTGTCCTCCCAAGTCCCGCAGCTCCACATCCTCTTGGTCAAATCGTTCAATTTGTGTGCGTGCTCTTCATCACTTTCTTCGCCGTATCCCTCATCCCAATTCCAGAGTAAATTACCGTCTTCACGGAGGTCTCTCGGATCGCGTCGTTAAATCAATTCCCATCCCACTCCATTCCCGAGCTGACCGACGCCCCACCATGGAGCAGATGCTACAACTCATGACACACGGTCCAATGGGCCGGTACATTTACCCCAGCAGCAACTCCGGGTGCACCGTGTGGACGATTACCTTCATCCGCCTCCTCACCACGGCAGGCTTCATCAGTCCCGATCTTTGGAAGGACTGCCTTACACAGATGCTGTCGCTCAATGGCCAACCCGATCAAACACGCCCAGGCGACTACCAAGTTGTGTGGGCGCCCGGCACATTCTTTTGAGGGTGGGGTCTTCGTCGGTTGTGTTTTTCTTTCCTTTTATTGTACTACTACATCAGATTTTGCGAATCGCCACATCATACTCGTTCTTATCGGAAGTCAAATATTGTACACATTATTGAATGCTGTTAGGACAGTCATGCGCACAGACCATCTCATTTTAATGTGCACTGGATGGAACGCGAGAATGAAAAATTATGCATCCAGTACAATTATGTGAGTTTTTGCAATTCACTTCTCGTCACTAAATGCAGGTATCGTCGCCTTCATGAAGGGTGACACGCCTTTCGAACATGATGTGCACATCAGCACTGACTTCCCGGAAGGCTGGGTTTGGTCCTAGCCTTGACTGGGAATTGCAGAAGAGATCAAACCTGTCACGCCGCCCTCTTCAAGCATGGCTCACTCAGGCTTATACTGCCTCGTCTTCATCAAGCTCGGAGTCCTCATCGGGTAATCGGAGTGAATGAAGACAGGACGGAATCCGATCCTTAACAGGAGCCATTTGATGCGACCATTCACGAGGAGGAATAGTCTACCGGCTATTATCCTCAGTGCCACGAGAAGCTCATTTTTCTCATTAATGTGCTTTTGCTTCCTGCTCAAGTCGTAAACCGGTGAATATATTTCTTCCTTCTCCGTTCATCATGTCCGCAGTCAATTGTTCGCAACTGCTGCATCGCCTTGCCTCCAGTATGTTTGTCATCTTCTCATCTACACTTCCTTAAACCGTGTCCTAGGCCTCGTCAAATACGACCTAAAGATCACTTCCCCAATGGTTGGGTCGACTTGCACCACCGTGACCCCGATGACTATAAAGCGCTCCTGAGCCTGACTATATCTTCAACCGACACCGCACTCTGGCACACGGTCAGCGTCAATATTCGGGAGGGCGAATATGCTCCTCGTCGCTACGGGCTCTCCGTGAGTTACTCCTCCTAGTCACGGCGGTGACGCGTTTCTATACCTCTCCAAGCTCAGCCTCCGGTTTAGTGCTCTAGAA
Source organism: Hymenopellis radicata (assembly GCA_015501595.1). NCBI lineage: Eukaryota > Fungi > Basidiomycota > Agaricomycetes > Agaricales > Physalacriaceae > Hymenopellis > Hymenopellis radicata. Next base: position 8,053 of record JADNRX010000072.1, read on the forward strand.
GCCCCAGGAGGGGTAGAAAAAATGTTCTGCCTCATAGTGGAGTCATCAGGACGACAACCGTTAGACCATCCGTCCTCATGAAAAGATGCATCAAATTGCTTCTGATGTCGGATTCGACTTCAAGGCCGGTCTGCTTGATCACAGCTTTATATGGTCGAACGAGAACAGTTCAAGCCTCAGGTCGGTAGTAGGTTACCCTCGCCTTGTGAATAATCGACAGCCACGCGTTTTCGTTTTCGAGGCATGTCTGTCTTCATGTGAGCCACAAGCATATAAATATCGATCCGGTCTGGAGAAACGTTGACTCCATGCTCACTGTGCGTGCTAGTGGCGGCCCTGTAGACTCGGTCGTCGCTGGCATCGTCTCGAGGCTGGAGAAGGAATCTGGAAAGCGCGTGTCGCCAGGTCGCTCATCCAGAAAGGTGTGATCGTGGTAACGTGAGTGGCGCCAGATGCGCGTTTGCCGCCCTAATCACGATTGTTAGGACAACCTCCAAGCCTGAGCGTATCGCGGAGATACTGAGCACTCCGGACAGTGTGCCAGACCTGACTGCCGAAGAGATGGCAGCCATTGACACGGAGGGCTCCCAGTTGCACAAACGAATCTTTGGGAAGCACATTTTGGGGGAAAGCGCGGGAACGGAATAGAAAGATTAACTGTACCTTGCCATCTCCCTGTCACGCGCCAGCCCCCAGAATCAACAAAGCCTACATTGTGTTAAAAGTGCAATTGTCACATAACCACATTCCGTATTTACATCTGCCTTTCATCCACGTCAAACGCGTGGGACCTAAAGAACGGCGTCAGTCGCCATCTCACACATCAGCTCCACCACAGCCGGGTTAATCGTCTCCCAACCTAAAAAAACGAGACAAAGATCAACATCAAGCAAACACAAAAGCGGCAGCCTAAGACGTACTTCTATCAGTGAGCGCCTTAGGCTGGTTCACAAGCTCGTGAGCTTTGAGGGCTTCAAGAGTCTCGCTTTTCTCCAGCTCATACTCCCATCCATCTTCCGTCAAGTGCGCAATAATGCTATACCAACATTAACTCACGTCGGACGCGGCAAAACACACAAACGGTACCTGTCAAGTCTTTGACGGCGAAGAGACGCCAGCTCTGCGGCTCGGGCCTCAGTCCTCGAGGTCTCCCGCTTCTCGTATGGTTGGCATGACTTCAAACGCGGTTGAGCATATCCAAGCATATGCACGACGTAATCACTCACGAAACCCAACGCTTTCCTCTCTTCCATCAGCCAGTCATCATACTCCGGTGTTCCGTACTGCATCTCCGCGCTTTCCTCGACAAGTCTCTTGTGCGAAGCTCGATGAAACCGTGTAGTAGCTGGGGATACAAATTCAGTACTCGCGGCAAGGTGCCAACCAAATAAATACACATACAGCCATGTTGAAAACTCGGAGTGATATAACACAACGAATATGCCTTGTCCCACTGGTCTTCAACACCTCGAAGGAGCTCCATCTCCGTCGCCATGCTTAACAGGATGAGAAATGGCTTGCTTAACAAAAAAAAAATGCTCGTACATATCCCCTTTTTCGAGGCACTGTTTGCAGAGCCTCATGCGCACTGCCCAGATGATGTACTTTGTGGGCGTCTTCAGGCAGTTCTAAGAGACCAATAAGTACACGAGCGTTCATCCAGAGAATAAGTAAACGTACGTGACAATGAGTATCGAACAGCAGGTTCGCGTACTGCGGTTCATTTAGGCCCTCAATCATGGGAGGAAGACCCTCCATTCCAAGTCGGGCGCTCTGCCAGACGCCGATCGACGATTTGCTCATAAGCAGCTTGCGCAAGGCCTTTGTCGTGCGACTCAACCGTAAAAGGTCGAGTGGTTCCACGTGCGAAAAGATCTAGTGAACAATGTACTGTATTCAGAAACCAGGAAGATCAGAGCTTGATGCGACGCACCACCAATACTACGTCTACAGGTGTGTCCATGAGCAGCTTTAATTTTCCTCCCGCATTCCTGCGAGCAGATTTGACCACAGCGGTGGTCTTGACGCGTTTCCGGGGCTTCTTTTGAGAACTGCTGTTCTCTTCATCGATTTCGTCTTTGTCTACGTCTGGGGAAGCCGGCATGGAGCGCTTTTTAGTAGAAGCTGCTTTCGCCTTGGGAGCTTTCGGCTCGGACGACGCGTTATCTTTGGTCTTTGAGATGCGGGTGGAGCGACGGGGAGGTGGGGACGACATGTTGTTAGCTGGAGATGGTGGTGGACAAAGGTCAAGTGAGTCTACTGTTTTAAGCGAAAGAGGAAGGCTGGGTCACCTGATCGCAGATCCCGAATAGGCGAACATGGGGCTGCGATGCAGCGTCGTTCTTGGACCACACTGAGTGCAGTCCACAGGTGCGCTAAGAAAATGAAGACGAGTATTGGACGGGGTCGTCTGTAGAAGAAAACAACGCTGGATTGACCTGCTGGAATCAAGGCGCGGAACTGCTCAAGTTGCTCCTTCCGCTAACTCCTCGATATACCGTTCGCGCTAGAAAGGCCAACGCGAGACAATTCCTCTTGTTATTCTAGACTTGCCAAGAATACGGCGTGAATCGACCTAACGAGGTATCAGCATTCCGGACCACAAGGCACGGACTGCACATACATAGGTTGATGCGCCACAATCAATTGTCAGGCATTGCCTGGAAGGCTTTCTGAAGTTCCCTCCCGTCTGCCTTCAGGCGAGCTATAATGCCGTGCCAATATTAGCCAATACAGGAAGTGGAAAGGTACCTTCTGGTCTTAGACGGTGAAGAGAAGCTGGCACTCGGCTCGTGCCTCAGTCCTCAGTCCTTAAGGTGATCCGCCTCTTGTATTGTTCACAGTACTTCAGACAGGTAAGCATATGTTCATACAGCATAGCGGCTTTAGGCTGGCAGGTGAACGCGATGGTGGCTAGCGATATCCAAGCAGAGAACAGGGTCAAGCGCCAGACTAGATTTGTGCGGAGAGGGAAGGATTCCGTACAAACGCGACGAATATTCTCATTCGAGCCTTTTAAATACGCAGTAAATCAGCGATGGGAAAGAGAGAAAGAGTACAACTACGCACAGACAACTATCCGACTCGTCGCGGTGGATTTTGACAAATGGAGCGCCCCAAATTTGGGTCGGTAATAGCTGGTCGAATGCGCGCATGGTATTGACGGTGGTCAGGAGAGGTAGACTAGCGCGGTTTCTGAGAGAACGGCACGGACAAGATGCAAAGGCAGGAAAGAGAAGCATGACCCACATGAACCCCGACGTTTCCTGATCGTCCCGTCCGGGCCGCTAACGCGTTTTGCCCTCAACCGCCATGGCTCGATAACGATGCTGGTGCTTAAAAGGAAAAGAAAAAGAAAAGAAAAGAAAAGAAAAAGAAAAGGGAGGAAGGAGGAGGAGGAAGGAAGGGATGTATGGGAGATCTTGCTCTCTCAAATCTGGTCTTCCCACGTCGAGAACACTGAACGCGATGATGGATACGAGATGGGCGGAGCAAGGCGCGGCGATCACTGATCTGTCCCAGTTTGGAAGGTTGGTCAGTCTTGGTAGGATAACAAAATGCAGTAGATACAGACTTTCATCAGGCAGAGGCCTCTGAGAATTTTTAGGAGGGCTCCGGGGAGTGTCTTGCACATTTGGTGAATTACCAGATTTTAAGAGCATCAGTACACCAGTGTACATTTTCGTTTCGAGTTGACAATTTGTTATCTGCGGAGTTTGAATTCTCACGGAAGCGGCCGCGCATGCTGCTTCAAATGCGAATTCTTGCCTCACGGGGGGACAGGAAGGCTCCAATTGCATGGCATGTGCACTAAACATAAACTTAATAGTGTATGAGCCCATATGTGTCCCGTAGTAGGCCGGCATCGTGTAATACATGAAATAAATCATCGTAATTCAGTTTGAACACAGATATTTGGCTGAAGAGCGGAAATTCAAGTACCCGAAGCACCCAAACGACCTCCAAACACAATCTCCGTGGTCCCCGGGTCAAGCAGATGGAAGCGCGACCGTCGATTCAAGCCTCGCGCGACGCGCCTAGGAGGTGTGGGAGCTACAATTCGAACTCCGACGATAGCAAAATAGGATAACAAAACACCAGCATGGTAATCAAGCCCTACAACGATGGCCATAGCGCCTCGGGTGCATGCATATCTGACATTATCACTTGTCGGACAGGACCAGCTGGTCAATTGGGTCAACTCCACGTCCACGTTTGTTCCAGTGAATGCTGTTCTTAGTACTTTCCCACTGCCTTGAATATGACTGTCTCGAAGGGTTCACAAGTCATGGGGACCCGGGAAACCCTCTTCATCGGACGCATTCCCTGGATTATTCGCAGCGACATGGTCGCCGCCCGAGGACTCCCCGCATGCACTCGACACCCTATCACTACACGTCAGCTTTGCCATCGCGTCACAAGCCCTCGTTTGTCTTGACCAAGTCGGCTGCTCGGTGAGACTCTTCCTTCCTTCGCCCATTAGGACGGACGGTCGCTCAGGACTCGAGGACTCGAGAAACACGCCAGCAAGCTAGGCATTGCAGACGGCACTAAAATACTATACAGTCCCCATAAGCCATAATCATCTGTGATACCACAACCATACCACCAATCGCGGGCACCGCGGCTACAACGCGCATACCAAGATCTATCCACATCGCCACCTGCGGATTTCCCGTAACATTTATAATCGGCGAACCGAAGCTCATCCTAAAGCCGAAACCGAGTCCATACACGCATCCACACGCAAGCCAGGTCATTGTCCAGACCCTCTGCGCCAATGTGCTATTCCCCTCGTTGAAGTTACTCAGTCCGCCGATAATCCCAAGAGGAACACCAACGACGACGAGGAAGCACAGGATGAAGTTCATCGAGACACCGAGGGAATAACCAGCCGGTAAGATGTCTACCGCAGGCAAAGCTTTTCGTATTCGCTTGAGCCAGATTGGAAGACTCGCGGAAGGCCTACACTGAAAGGGCGCGCAGGCGGGTATGGAGATGTCGGGGTCAACTTCGTACGGCTTCGTCTCCAGCACCACAGCATCTCGCGGATTAGAACCCGACTTGTCGTTTATTATCGCATCGTCCGAAGACGCAAGCTGTATTGGGGCACCCAATGTCAAGGGCACCAATGCTCCCACCGTTCCATCAAACTGCTTTCCATGGCGATGCTCCAGCTCGTCCATGACCTCCGAGCGAACGACGAAGACTGAAGAATACGCCGGCATCAGAAGACTCCCGAGCAGGTTGACGACGGACATGATAGTATACGGCGCGACAGTCAATGAGAACGACGCGTATCCGAATTGCTTGATCAGATCTTCACGGCCATTATAGAGTGTATAGGAAGAGAAGATGGTTTGGAAGATGGCAACGATGATCTTGGCGCTGTTGAGAGACGCCGCGATGTGGATTGTAGGCTGGGAGATAGGAGAAGCGATCACGGCGTTTGGGGGAACGCATGCGTAGGCGTAGCCTGTGGGTAGGGACTTGAGTGCACCGTGTATACGGCGCAATGATTCGAATGTGTGGCCTCGTGGGACGTCGTCGGTGAACTGCCACCCCGGGAATAGACGATGGGTGTGTAGCCATTTTGGTCTGTATATTCTCCATCTTACGGCCTGTGAGGAATGGACCTGCATAACAAAAGGACAGTTAGAAATGGCTGCGTAACAAAACCAAAGCATACACACCGATGCGCTGTTATGCCATGTATGGCATGCCCAAGTACAGGACGCCAGTTTTCTGTTCTTACGACCATACACAGCGCCCCAGCTGCCGCCGCCTTCTGCAGGTCACCGTGTTTCCGGTTGACCGTAACAAGAATTCCACGAGCTATAGTGTTCACTCCGCGCGACACCCCAGTCGCCGGGAACAACAACGCCGTCACGAAACTAAGTAGCTGGTGGAACGGGGACTCCCCTGGGAACGTCTGAGTCGTCGCAGCATGCATAACATAGTTGGCGAGGATAAACGAGAATACTGTGTACCCCGTAGATGGTGTACATAGGAGGTTTGGTTCGCCGTGGTTTGTCACATTATCGGGGAGGGTGATGTTCGAGGAGGACTCGGCGGCGAGTAGGGGTATGGAGGCGACGTTAGAAATAAAAAGGCATAATGATAGTGCGAGCGCAGTCCAAGCCATGCTATGAAGGGACTCCAATGAGATCACAGGGATCCATCATGATATAAAAGCTTCCGGGGAATAAGAAGCCCCCTTGGATATCCCAGCATCCCATGTTCGGTGTTCTTCTGTTACACAGCCCGTGATGCGAGATCTCTATCGGATCTAGGTATGAAGGAAGTGGCAGAGCAAGGTAGTGTGACTGAATGGACATGGGGTTATTGATCAACGAGTCACCAACATGGACTCTTCGGGGTAAACAAAGCTTTACATGTGTTAAAACAACTACGAGGGATGTGTTATAGCTACTTCTTCGACTTGACCCCATGCACTGGCTTCAAGGCAGAAAGAAGAACGACCTTGGCTTTCAGAAGAACCTGTCCAGCAGCACTCCCTCGGAGTCATCCGACTTGATTCTCTCATTGAACAGCCCCAGCTCGCACGTACACACCACAGTGTCCGTCTTCTTGACCCTCTTCGTACCGTACAGATCTTCCATCACGTTGTTGTCCGCCGGATCACCATAGTTCACCACAGCCAGCTTAATGTCTTCCGATATCATCTCCTCGCCCATGCTCCGGTCCAGCGAGACGACCAAATTCGCCATATCAGATATCCGCCTCCCGAACAACTCTTGTAACACCGCCTTTGGATTGACGGCTGACCAGCCCATAAGGGGAAGAACCAGTAGAACATTGTCGATGAGAGCCTTCGCTACGAGACGCTTGCATTCATCTGCGTGTACGTATTTGGACTGGTGGCGTGTCATGGCGCGCCATCTGCCAGCAACAGAAGGCGAATCTGCATACATCAACGTCAGGTGACATTTCTCGTTGTTCAAGAAGGGAGCTTACTTGATAAACGTATCTGGTCGTAGAGCGACGCGATACTCGCGCTGACCTGATAGTCAACGCTCCATACTCCAACAATCGCGACACAGGACTGTACGAAAGAGGCCTGAATACCGGCGGTGATGAGAATTTCGCGTGTATCGGGATCCTGAGCATCGGTCAAGAGGTCCACAAGGCCTCTGCTGAGCCACTGTGTTGCTCGTTGAACACTTGCCTCGTCAAGGTCTGCGCTAGGTTTGGAAAAATCAAGGGTATCAGCCATGAATGCGGCCGTCTGGAAGATCTCGGAGTTCAAGGACTTCGTCATCTCCTTCAACTCCTCGATAGATATCGAATCCGCTTTAGATAGGTACATCTGTGCGTCATTGAGCTCCTGCGTACGAACGTGCAAGAGGTCTTGGTCACTCTGACGGAGAGCGCGCTCCGCACGAACGTCCTTTTCGAACTGCGCTATGCGGGACTGCGATGAACGTTCGAGATCAGCCAGGCGTTGGCGAAGGGATCTGTTGGCGGATTTATAGTTGTCGAGCTTTGATATAAGAGCGTCAACATCGTGGCCAGCAGGAATGTTGAAAATAGCGACGAAGATGGTCCCATGCTCCAGAAGAGCCAGAGAGCTGTTGTCTGAGCTCCAGGGTCTCTCTGTGAAGCCGGTCATTGTCCGCGTATAGTGAGGCAATGATATTCTTGTCCTCGACGAATGCTGAGTCTGGCACGGCTCCCACCTGGAAAACTATGAGATCCGACTCTGTTTTTTAAAGGGCGTGTATCGGCACTCACCGGAGTCGCGCTTCTCGGAGAGACACAACCCGCTGCAACTTCATCGTTGTTCAAAAAGTTGTGAACCCTGGTACCGCCGCCGTGGGAGATGGAATCACGTTCAGGACGTCCACCACTGCTGTCTCTACAATCCAGGCAATGCAGAGAGGGGTTCGCAGCAGCAGCATAAGATGGCCGAGAAGGAGCATACATAGTGGCATGCACGTTCGTTGACGGAGTAAGTGGCGGATGTGTAACGTCAAGTGCGTGACGGTGGCTAGATACGATGTCTTGTCTACGGCGGTCCATGATAGGGAGACTGGCTGATTGACAATGTATGAAAGAGAACAAAGAATCCACGGAAGCAGTAGTTTGATTGACGGAATGAAAGACGGCTCTTTGAAAGAGGGTGGCCTCGTGTTGTGTGGCGCCGTCCAGAGCGTTAATGAGCGCTTAAAGTTGAATTGTGTTGACGGGTAATGTTAAGTCAATTTGGATATAGCGGCTTGAAGCATATAGCACACGCATGCTCCTTGAATGAAGATCTTTGAGTTGCGTAACAGACAGAGTCGGACGGTCTGACAGACAACGCCCATTGACGAAGTAACAGTAAGTTGGGTTCAAGTCAGTGTCAGTTGAGAGCAGGTTGAGAGTCAACTTGAGTGGCAACAAGCAACGCCGCCCGGTCCGCAGTTGGCCTGGCGTCGGACAGATTGATCCGAACTTTTTTGTTTTCGACGGTCATGACAGAACGTTGGATCAACTGTAGGTCGACGAAAATGGTAAAGGCGTGGTCCAAAAACAGAAACAAAATCTTCAGTACTGACTACCCCGTTATCTAGGCGCTCGTTTCGTCGCCAAGTCCCGAATCCCACAACGCTTGCGCTTTGAGCACTGGTACCTTTCGTCCAGCAATCCCATCCGCTTCCCGAAGCACCTGTGCAATCCCCAAATCTGTTGTACAGATGAAACTTCCGGGATCACCTTGGTTTTCCAGAAGCTCCTCTCTGCATGGGGAACCAGGACGGGGGCATACGATGAAGAGGTCAGACGAGATAACCTCCTCTCCGATGAAGGTGTTGAGGCGCATTGCCTTCTTCGCCAACGTCCAAATCGAATCCGAGAATCTTTCAACGGTTTTCCCAGCCCGTTCAGTTCCAACTCCTAGACATTCCAACACTTCGTAAAGCGCTCGAGCCATTTGGTTGAAGCTATGTTGGTGCCAAGTGTCCCGGTCTTGCACGTTCGATAGGCATTTTCGCGTAATGGAGCGCCATTTGCCAGCGACACTCGGATCTTCTAAATGACAGTGAGTACGATAGCAAATATGTGTATTTCCTACTCACCAAACTTTTGAACATAGTCATACATGCCCACAACGCTCGCTTCTTCGATACTCTCAACGGCCTTCGTCCACGAGCTACTGGTATATTCTGCTGTCCTGCACAGCGTGGTCTGGATGGCAATTTGAACTAGGAATTCGAACTCGCTGTGGGGCGCCTGAAGTAATTCTGTCAACGCTACCCCAACATAGCGCGTCAAGGCATCTTTGGCGCGCTCGTCGCAGTGCTCCACCACCTCGGGCTTGACCTCGAGAAATTCCGAGATGGCCGCCGCAGTCTGGAAGATATCGGCATTGAGTCTCTCGACGAGGTCCTTCACGTCCGCTCCAGAGACCCCATCAGAGGTGGTCAGAAATGCTTGTGCCGTAGTGAGCTCTCCCGTACGCTCGGCTAGCAAGCTCTGCACCTCCTTCGCCGCCCTCTGCTCTTCCTCCAGATCCACCGTGGCGGCGTGAAGCAAAGTCTGGTGATGCTGGAGCTGGCCGCGTGTAGATCCGAGTTCAAATCGCGTCTTCTTCCACTCGGCCTCGCAGTCGGACAGTGCGCGCTCGAGTCTGTTGCTTTCTTTGAGACGGGAAGCGGAGAGTTCTTTCAGGGACTGGATTTCGGCGTTGGACGCGACGCTGGCAGCGCGCAACTGGGATATGAGGGCGTCCTTGCGTTTTGCGTCGGACCTCATAGCCTCCAACTCCTCCTGGCAGTCATGGACGTGTCGTTTGAGTTTGTGGGTTTTAAACACGGCGAGGAACGACATGCTAGCGCACACGGCCAAGATCAAAGGCTTCTTGAGGTCGGATGAAAGGTGAGACGTCATGGTATATGGAAAGACGCGAGTTTGGCTGATGTTTGCCCTGGGTCGCATGTCAGAAAGTATCCGCGCACGACACGAGGCCAAATGCTAAAGCTTTGTCTTTCATCCTTTGAATAAGCGCTTTCATGTATGATCGGCCTTTCATCTCGCCTCCGTGCTCCCCTTCTAGATGGCACGCCCTTGCAACCATTCACACACGAGGCGCACATTCCCTTTTGGAAACTCTTCCATCGAAAGCCTTCTTATGCAGTCGAAGTGAATCGACAGTCTCAACTCTTGCCATGCAACTCCCCGTCATGTCCGCTCGCAAGCCATACACTGGTGCTTTTCGGAAGCTCATCCTCGCGTTCGATGTGGGCACCACGTACTCTGGAGTGTCTTATGCGATTTTGGATCCAGGAAAAGTCCCGGTTATACAAGGTGTAACGAGGTATGCATCAATTTCCTTTCATCGTCGACCACACCACACTTAATTACTCGTTTCGTAGATATCCAGCCCAGCAAAAGGTTGGCGGCGACTCAAAGATCCCCACTATCATCTACTACGATGCCCGAGGAAATGTTAAGGCTGTCGGCGCAGAGGCCCTCGATGAAGCCTTCCTGGAGAAGGCCGAAGACGAAGGGTACACCAAGGTCGAATGGTTAGTGTTCCATTTACTGTTCTGTCGTATCTCGTTTTCAAATCAGTGACAGGTTCAAGCTCCACCTCCGACCGAAGGCCCTTGCCGCCTCCCACATAACAGATGCAGATATCCCGCGCTCCCTCTGGGCAAGACTGCGCTTGACATCTTCGCCGACTTTCTGCGCTACTTGTTTGCCGCTGCCAAAGACGTACATCATTGAGACGACGCCTTCTGGTGCATCCTTCTGGTCCTCTATCGAGCACCATATCGATTTTATCCTGACTCACCCCAACGGCTGGGAGGGTCAGCAGCAAGGATTGATGCGACGAGCTGCGGTTGTGGCAGGTCTTATCGAAGATGGAATTGGGCAGGATCGACTGCAGTTCGTAACCGAAGGAGAAGCCAGTTTGCATTTCTGCATTAACAAGAACGTCTTGACCAAGGACCAATCGTAAGCCGGCAACGCTCGTCTTCTTCGTCCTCGTTCTTAGCTAACGGTTAAACAGAATTGGAAAGGTATTACTATCATCGTCGATGCTGTGCCAGTGGAACTGTCGACCTCAGCGCCATATGCGAACAAGGCGAACAAGGACAACGCTTTCGAAGAAAGTCGCACCTACTGAATGTGAACACTCTTTCGTCCTCTGTCGATCTCGGCTTATATTCCGTTTAGGTCGTCATCTCCAAGGTTCTGTGTTAGTGGTCGTGAGCTCGAGCTCACATTGAAGGTCTGTAGTACTTTATTCTATGTATCGTGAACAGTACCACTGATGGCCTACACAGTCAAACTCCGAAACAGTAAATTTGGCGCTGCCGCAAGATGTCAATCATATGGCGAACGTCTTCGACACAAATCCACCAAACTCAGTTTCCGTACTTCCAGTGAACCGGCATATATCAGATTCGGAAGTGCGCGCGACAAAGATCTTGCTGTTGACATTCGGAACGGACAGCTCAAACTTGATGGGTACGTTTCAGCATCGACTTGCTTAACCGCCGTCAGCTCATTTTGTGACAGCGAGACTGTATCAGGCTTCTTCGAACCTTCAATCCAAGCGATTATCGATGCTATCAAGACGCAGAAAGGAGACTCTTCCATTGATGTCTTGGTTATACACACGCCATGTCAACTCCTCGATTATACTTATTTGACTCACAGACTGTCCTTCTTGTGGGCGGCTTTGCCGCGAGCGACTGCTCTTCGGCCAGCTCCGAGATAGCTTTGGCTCAGTCTCGCATGACGTCTGCAGACCTGATGGGCATGTGTGAGTACGCTTATGAAGACTACAAACCTTAGCACTCACCTGCCGTGTTTGCTAGCAACAAGGCAGTAGCGGATGGTGCCATTTCCTTCTATCTCGACCACTTCGTTTCCGCTCGAGTGGCAAACTTGACGTATGGGGTTGGAATAGGTATCACTTTTGATTGCGATGACCCCGAACATCTGCAGCGGTCCCACCAGACGTACTATGACGCGGCAGGTGTAAGATGCGTCAGGGGTGCGTTTTCGTGTATCTTGGAAAAGGTTGGTCTTTTCCTTATCAAAAACGAAAGATTCAAACCGCTTTGCAGGGCACACGAGTGAACGAAGAGACCGAGTTTCCGCGAGCCGTATATACAGAACAGCACACATGTGTCAACACTCCGGTCGATATCAGTCGATATCATAAGCTATCGTGGCCCTTTGCCGTATGCGAAATGGTTGGACTTGGCGCCTTGTATGTTTTCTTAAATCATGGCATAACAAACACCTAAATTTGCACTTAGACTCCTTTTCGACCTTATGCACTGTTACCGCGGACACATCAGGTGTTCCCAAAAGGCAAATTCCACCTCTGACAGCACACGGATCATATCATTACCACCTGGACTTTGAAGTCGTTTCTACTGTTTGGACTTACCGAGTTGAAGGCGCAGATCGCGATGGAATGAGAACGTACGTCCTCACCGTTTGTTTCTCAGCATCGTATTCATTCTTGTCGATAGGGAGTTGAAAGACGCAGCCCTGCGACCATCGTCTACGATAGTGTCCTTCAGTCTCGCCAATAGCTACTTTCCATCAAGTCTAACAATCATGTACTTTTCGGCAACCTTACTATGCTTGCTACATACCACCTAAACACGTGCGGCACTCTCAGAAATATGACTCGTCTTTTGTCTCTTCCATAACCGCCCTTCAGACACGTTGTTTCCGACTGCAGCCGTAGATCTCGATGCTGCCGATGCCTCTCCAGTCTCTTGCGAAACCTCAAAAGGATCGTTCGTGTAAGAAGTCCGTCCAATACCGGGAGCTGCAACTCGATTGTTTTACGCAAGCCGTCCACATCCTTCATATTCAGCAGTGCATACTCCAGCGAGCGTTGCGTAAACGTTGAGATCATATACATCCTCCTTGGTTCGTTTCTCTCCAGATTAGCTCTATCCTGGATTTCATTTCGAAGCGCTAAACAACAGGCGTCAGACCAGCTTAGGGAATATGAGTTATCAGCGTACCTTCCTGGGACGCCTTCACGCTGGTTATTTCCTTTTCGAGCTCATATATTCGAGCTGGAACAGGATCAGCAGGATGCCTTGAGCAGAACGTGGCGTCAAATACCAGATTTCGCGGATGATTTCTCTATCGCAAGCTTCGGATTTCTGTTTGAGGGCTATGTTGTCGGCCTTCTCGTGCGCTAATTGAGCTTGTAATGCACTGTTTTCGGACGTTAATTGTTCTGCCTGGTCTGTGGATATGCGTGATCAATCAATGATCAATCTGGGCTTCCGCCAAATTGTCTGACTATTAGAAACCGCCGGTCAGGCACGCCGTTCGAGGCGGCCCTGACCGATTTGCGCTCAAATCCTGACTAATTTGCGCGCAAATCCTGGCCAAGATACGCGCAAATCCTGGTGAGTTTGCGCGTAAATCCTAACCAATTTGCGCGCAAATCCTCACCAAGATGCCCTCAAATCCTGGCGAGTTTGCGCGTAAATCCTGACGAGTATACGCGCAAATCATGGTGAGTATACGCGCAAATCCTGAGATCCGGCGTTTCGGGCCGCGATCCGAGACGACGCGTCAGTCGATCAAGTCGTTGCTCTGTCTCTCTCCCACCACCCACGATGCCCACCTAGTGGCGACGGCCGTCCCACTTCCACGCTGATAACCGCCAGGCGGCCTCTGGGCTGTTGGTTGTGCCGGCGACTGACCAACCGCCTCATCATACAACGACGGACTGTAACTTTGTCGACAACGCTGGACGGACATTGCTGCTGCGTGGCGTCAACTTATCTGGCTCGTCCAAGGCTCCTGTAAATAAGCCGTCGTGTGTGCTAGACGGACTCTGGGATGACGCTGAGCGCGGCGGTGAGAGCATTATAAACCGCCCACAATCTGGACGATGACACTGCCGACGTCCACCTAGCCCGCCTCCGCGGCTGGGGGTTCATCATGCTATGTTTTCCCGTTACCTGGGAGGGGCTCGAGGGCGAAGGACCGTAAGTGAGCTCGTTGGCACGCCCACGGACTCGACTGACGACCTCATGAGGACGGACTGCAACTTTGTGCAGGGTGCGGGATGGGCATACGACGTGGGCGCTCTTGATGTGGGGTGCGTTTGAGGTGCATCCTCTTCCTCTTACGCCCTCGCAGCGGTGATTCTGATTGGTCTCCCTCAGGAACGCCCTCGGGTCCAATCCTCCCGCCTCTGAGTGGGCTGCCTCCGAGCGGGGCTATCTCTTACTTTGATGGATCATCCCTTCGCCCGTCTCATTGCGTCGTGGGCTATCTCTTGTTGCCACGCTCACGACGAGTCCGACTCCGTCGCCATCGAGGTGGACGACATCACTTATGCCGCGGACGACACGACAGGCCTTCGCTGCGTTATCTGCCATCACCGCCTACTTGCCAATGAAATCTCCGCCCATGTGGACAAGGACTGCCATCAAGTCGGTATCCCCAACATCGACGGGCACGCCGCCGCCGACCCCATGAAACCAGTCCGCCCAAATTAAACGCTCACACGTCTTCTCTTACTCGGAAAACACTGCTAATCATATTTACTTGCACTACTCTACTCTACTCTGGATAGTCTGTGAATACTTTGTTAGTACTTGCACCACGTAGTATACCCGAATGTACATACCTTTCCGAATCAGAATAGACAAATTTTACTATTCTAATTCTGTGAAGCTGTCGTTAGTGATGGGATGTCAATCTAGTGCAAGTACTCACAAGGATTGTTGCTCGCGCTTTCCCCTGCAATGGATCAGTTAGGGCATTTCTTGAGGAAGAGGATCAGCTTACTTTCAAGTTCCTTTCGACGTGACTGGGCAACTCCTCAATTTCTTGCTCTAATCAGTGATTTGTGCCGAAATCTGCTGCAAGGTTATTGCGTCAGATTTAGAGACCACCGCCATAAGAAGTGACATACTGAGCATTCCAGAAAGTGGTCGGAGGACCGATGACTGACGTGGACTCGTCACATCGCATCAAAACAGAATGGAGGCTATACATATCAGGTAAGTACACTGTCAGCGCGAAACCAGACACGCGATCCTCTCAAGGAAAATGTTGGTTTATGGGTAACGAAACAGGATAGTAACACTTACGGTTCAACTCAAGTCGAAGGCGGTTTGTCTATGAACAGGTTGTCCACAACTTGCAAGTCGAACCAAGAAAACGAACGTACTGTAACCTGAAGAATCGCGCCGCCGCCGCATAAGGAACAGCACGGGAGGATCCGCGGGTGTCGAGAGGGACACCCACGCCCGTTCCCATCGCGGTTAAACACCCGTACCATATGGGTACGGGCTGCGCGGGTTCTGAGTCGGCCCATGGGTTCACACTCAGAACACTACCAATCACCCAAATCCATTCATGCCCGATGAGCATCCCCGGGCAATGGCACGGGGACACTCAGCCGTGCATGATGCGGGGACTGAGGGTGATGGTAGTAGCGGCAGTGGTGGTGGGACTCGACGGGCGAAGACGCGTCTTTGCCGTCAATCTTGTTGTCATCCAGGTGATCATGGACAGGTCGTCCCTGCTTTGGGAGGAGCGTTTTCAAACGTGTCCTCTCGTCCTGCCTCCACGCCTCGCATATGGTGGGGACAGTCTTCAGGGCTGTCGTTAGCGCAGCCGTCGCGTCTTCTTCTGGGGGTGAGTTCTTGATCATCGAGGAAAGGCTAGCAGACGCAAAGCGCAGACGCAGGTGGATTGGGCGAAGTCTTCTGCAACGTCGCGAGGAAAGAACTGCCGAGCTTGTCAAGAACGCTCTACGAGAAAATGAGAATACATACTGAGATCGTAACGGAAAGTCACTGCGTCGCGAACTTTGGTGTCATCTCCAAGTATTCCTCATCCTCCTCCAGACGTCGTCCTCGTCCTTGTCTACGTGTAGTTGTTGTCGTGGTTGTTGTCCAGTCGGCTGTCGTCCTCGTTCTCTGCTGCTGTCACAGAGACAGCAGCAGTAAGTCTGGCGCAGAGCCAGGACCACAACCAACAGCCCAGAGGCCGCCTGGCGGTTATCAGCGTGGAAGTGGGACGGCCGTCGCCACTAGGTGGGCATCGTGGGTGGTGGGAGAGAGACAGAGCAAACGACTTGATCGAACGCTGACGCGTCGTCTCGGATCGCGGCCCGAAACGCCGGATCTCAGGATTTGCGCGTATACTCACCATGATTTGCGCGTATACTCGTCAGGATTTACGCGCAAACTCGCCAGGATTTGAGGGCATCTTGATGAGGATTTGCGCGCAAATTGGTCAGGATTTACGCGCAAACTCGCCAGGATTTGAGGGCATCTTGGTGAGGATTTGCGCGCAAATTGGTTAGGATTTACGCGCAAACTCGCTAGGATTTGAGGGCATCTTGGCCAGGATTTGCGCGCAAATTAGTCAGGATTTGAGCGCAAACTGGTCAGGATTTGAGCGTAAATTAGTCAGCAGTCGCTTGAACGGCGTGCCTGACCGGCGTTGTCTAATATCCAGACAATCTCGCTTCCGCCAATGTCGATTACATACCGCGAAATGCGTTCATTCTTTCGTTAGCATCTACGACGCCAATCAATCTACGGTCCGTGCTTGGTAGATAGAGGTTCATCGTCCTTACCTCGGGCGCCGGGCCTTCTCCAAGGCAGCAACCTGGTTTGTGCTACCGTGGAGCCCTTGAAAACCAACTGCAGTAAGCATCGTGTGTGTTGACAAGCGAGAGAAGCACGAAACGAAATTCTGTCTCGCGAAGCTTCTCTTGGAGATCTTATGGAGAGATATTTAGAAACAAGAACATGAGAACGAGGATGAACTGCTCACCGGACAATTGGCTTGTGAAACGACTCAGAGTGGCGGCGGCGGTTGGACTTTTGCTCCGAGTTGGTGGCCGGGATACTGGCGACTGAGGTCAACACGGACTTCTGTTTAGTCCAAGGCCTTACGCACCTGTCTCGTCCTCCTCTTTCTGAGATGTGCCTACATCGGCGCCCTCCTTTGGTATTGACCTACTATCACAATGACTCTGCGACGAGCCTTCCAGCTTCTCTGTTCGTCCCAAGGGCTCTTCAGAATCGCTATCTGGAACCTGAGACAGCTCAGAAGATACTGCTGAGCCCGTTCTTGAGGGTCCAGCGGAAGAAGGCGTTTTGAGCGGTACAAAATAAGTTGTCAGCAGATCTGTGTGTATGCGCTCGGATTCCTGGATTGCCGAAGATGGGGGTGTAGGGAGCTGAGAAGCGAGTGCGTCGAACTTTTCGCGTTTGATGTCTGGGATGATTGTGGCGATCCTCTCGAACAGCTCGTCGTCAGACCAACTACATCGACTTTTCGATGTCAGGCAAACGCTTGACCGGCACGCGACATCTTCAAGGGTCCGTTCGCACTTCTTACGTGCACGCTCGCACGTTCTGCATCTCTTCGGGCTGCTCAGTTATCGGATGCGGCAATGAATAAGGACGAACCGACCTTGTCTCGGTTTTTAGAAACCCACTTCTTGATGTCGCGCTTCATGCGCGACTTTTTGTTTTCTCGTTGCATGATGAATGCCAGAGGCTTTCCGACGTACTCGGCTGGTACGATAGGTTCAGACATGATGGTAGGAACGGAGAACGGGGACTTAGTGCGGACTTACCGCACCCGTGTCGGATGCTCATACCAATAAGGAAGCTTCTCTGCCTTGCTTGGCTTCAATGTCACTGCAGTAAGAACCTCCAAAGTTAACGTGAGGGCTAACACGCCTCCTAAATACTACAGGAATGTAACCCTAGCACCCTGTCAATGATTGCCAAGATAATCAAAGTCCAAGACTGTTTCAAGAAGTCGTTATGTGGCGAGCCGGTGAAAGCTGACATCGAGAGATCTTACTGATATCACTACATGAGCGTCGAATTACATCGCCACAGACTCACTCTACTCCGTTTCCATCTCATCCATAGCCAATCTAGGCCACCAGAGTAAGTAAACAATCAATAGAGCATCAATGAAGGCACTCACTTGTAGGCTTGTAACACTTGTTCACGCGTCTCTTACCTCTCTGTTGTTGGAAGTGAGACTTGACCGCGATCATATCTTGGTCAAGTTCTGCATGGCATTGTTAAAGGTAAAAACAGTCATGGGCAAATGCTCACTCACGCGGAACATCTCCAAATATCTTGAGATTGAACAACGGGACGATGGCCCTACCCTCATAGATTAGTCGACAACAAACGTGTTATAAATAGCACACACCATTTCCTTTTGGGATGACCGAAGAACATGACGATACACTGCGGCTTGGAGATCGTCTTGATGAACTTTTGAAGGATGTCAGGCGGTATATCCGGCATGCAGTCCTCGAACACGACAGCTGGATACCAGGGAACGGAAGCTGATGTGCCATCAACGGCTATCGTTTCGTTAGAACGACATGTACGCACAGAGTTTGGCCCAGACTAAAGAATGAAATTGAGACCCGACGCGAGCAGAGCTAGTGTACGTACCAAGAGTACCACTGTCAATTATATGACCTTCTTCGAAATTTCCGAGATTGTCGTCCACCCTGCGGGTTCCCTTGAGGTCAAGAGGTTCAACCTCTTTATGTGCCGCATCTTTGTCGACCGATTGAAATCTGCCAGCAGTCGTCTCAAGTCTGTCAAACACTTCGACTCTGTTGGCTCGAACAGCTTTCACTGCCTCCCGTTTTCCTGTCAACATAGCAGTACATTTCCTGGGCGCGACTTTCCGTAGCTGTGGGGTCGAGGGCTTCTTCGAGGAAGCACTAGATGAAGCGGTGCCCGCTGTACCCGCCAACGAAGTTTGTGGCTGTTTGCTGCTATGCGACTCGTCAAGCTGGGGGTTGTCGAAATGTTCTTGGCCGACGCAAGGTGCTTGACAACATTTAGAACGAATGCTAACTATCGAACAGAAGAGCAGGTGCGTACATAACATCAAGACATCATCGTCGGTGAACGAATCCTCCTCTTGTTCGCATGAAAGGCGACGGCGTTTCCGTGCTGAGACCGGTGTCATAGGAAGATGGTCCGAGGCTGCAGAAGATGTGGACGTCTGGGGGCGCTTGAAGGGTGTAGAAGGAGAAAGCTCAATTCGCTTGGCTGCCATTGTGTCCAATATTGGGAGAAACTGTTTGATGATTGCACCGACGACTTCATTTCGTGCGGCTTGCTCTAGGGTCCTTCGAAAATCGGTGAGCTCGATATGCTCATCAATGTCGCGCCCTTCTTGATCGATGGCGCGCTGATTCATTTCGTGTTTCAGAGCTAGGTTAGGGAGAAGTAGGTTTGTAGCCATCAGCTAAGTAGACCAGACACGTACCGTTCAACTCCACTTTCAAGTCATTGACTTCGTGCTCCAGCCTGTGCATATTGTTGCGCAAAATCTGATTATTGCGCTTGAATTCGAAGGTTTTACCAGCCTGAGAGTCAGAAGTTCTTCCTGTAAGCGCATTCAAGTTGTATATTAAGCATTACAATTGTTCGACGTCACTTACGTGCCTGTGGAGGAGAACTCTCCAGAGACCTATGCTTTCCATCCGAATGAACAAAGGATGTGCTGGCGATGAGGTTTCGCGCATGACTCGGTGGCGGGCGATATGGTCCTGCGGAAGGACGATACTATTGAGTCTCGACTCCATGTCAGCTCATTCTCATACGCACCTGATGTAAGATGTCCCGGAGAAGTCATCACACTACCAGATGGACGACTTTTCGGCTGAATTGGCTGAGCCCCAAGTCAATGAATTCGAAAGTTCAAGTCAGAGATTTTTGGGAGATTGGCGAACACGTGCTATGTGGAGGAGAATTCGTTAGCTGTACATCGTAATGGCCGAGAGAACGAAGATCAACTAACTGGGATTTAGCACGATGTCGGATGTAGAGTATGAGTGGACTATGAGTGACGGTAAGAGAGGAAGCGCCCAGGTCGGATTGCGGACCGGGAACCGACAGCGATATTCGCCGCTTTACAGGGTTTCTCACGCAGGCTAGATACACGTCCTCCGCTGCTTGCGCCACACACGGCAGAAGATTACATGGTGGAAATGGTGGTGGACATCTCCGAAACGTGTGCTAGGACGATGCCTAAACAGCTGATAACGTCAAATAGCTGAGTAACGCACCTGGGAAGCTGACTTACGACAAAACATTAATCTTGTTCGATTCAAAGTCTCGTATGCATTCTTGTGAGGCTTTCAGGACGCGACGGTTGCTGGTGTATATTCAAATTCGTACAAAACATCCGAATTGAGTCAGGTCGTACTTACGATCACCTGACCCTGAAAAAGGGCCAAACACGCGACTGCGTTTTTCCTTTTGTCTTTTGTACCATCACCACCAGTCAATACAATGGCTACTCGTCGATCGCAAAGACTTGCCGTCCAAAAGACAACCTCTGACGAAAATATCAATCCGCACCCCAAAGCTCAGGGCCAAACCGTCGTCGTCAAGAAACAAGCCGCTCAGCGCGCGAAGAAACGAACCGACTTGACCATGGCTCAAGAACCGGACGATGCCGACGACGCGCCTCCTCTCACACGGCCGCGTAAGAGGACGAAAACTGTTGTCGCAGCCTCAGCTGCGACCGATAGCTGCCCGGCACCGAAGCGTCGTGGGAGGAAAGGTATATTGGAGCAGATAACAGATACTCCGCTCGACCTATTGTTCGAGGTGAGTACCTGTGACTACACGTCTTTCTCCATATTCTTACCCTCTGGTAGATATTTTCCTACTTGGAGCCGTTTGATCTCTTGCGCTTGAGTCGCACGACGAGGGACCTCCGAGGACTACTCATGAGCAAATCATCTGCGTTCGTTTGGGAGAATGCGAGAGTCGGAATGGAGGGTCTGCCTCCCATCCTTGATGGCTTGAACGACCCTCAGTACGCCAATCTTTTGTTCGACGGGCACTGCCATGTGCGTTTTGCTCTACTTGAATGGGCACCTACTCAACCGTCTCATAGAACTGCGGCGTGGCGGGAACAAAACATGTGCAATTCGAAATACGCATGAGGCTTTGCAAGGCTTGCCTGGACGAAGGAGCGATGTATGTATCCTCACGTTGATGATCAAAGCGTGCTCATTTAATGTAGCATGATGTCCTGGGCTGCTGTTCGCGATGCTCTATCCGATAGCTCAGTCGCTCGCGAATTGGTCACCATCACACCAAAATATGTCATGTCCGCTTCGTCTGGGAGTAGAACTTACTATTATGACCGGACCTCTTTAGTCCAAATTAGCAAGGAGTTTGCGGCGATCAAGGGCCACACGTTACGTGCATCCTTTGTGAGGGAAAAGTACCAAGACTATGCTCATCTTGCACGTGTAAGTGTCGTGTAGCTGTTTCTTTTCTTCACTTACGGGTATTGCCCAGGAATGCGAACCACATCAGGTCTGGCTCAATTCTAGGAAGAACAATCGCACCCAAGAACTCGCTTCGCTTCGTCGGGATAGACTCTCCAGGTCGGCTTCATGATTATTTCGTCCACTTCAATGCGAACTAATGTTCTCTTAGTGTCATCGAACGCCTACGAGGGGACGGGTGGGAGGAAGAACTCAAGAGCAAGGCGGTCCTGAAGACTCTTGCAGAGCACAAGCTCGTCAATCAACCCAAGGCATTGACTGATCGCAGTACGTCTTCCCAACAACATCAACTGCTTGCCCGCTTACCGCAGTCAAGTTTGGCAAAATATAGAACCCAGTCTAACTGAAGTGATGGAAGAGCTTCGTGCCGACCTTCTTGCAGAGAAGATACGCACCGCGGTCTCGCGACGAATCGTTTTCGTGAAGGAGCTCTGCCAACCTCTCTTTGACAAGATGCCGGAGCTCCCGGCCACGCCTCCCATTACGATGCTCCCCATTTTCAAGGAGTTCGTGACAGTTATTCAAGACACTCCTTACGAGGAGGACATCACAGCGGCTCATTTCGCCGCAGCTCTCGACTTCCTTCCTAAGAGGTGCGCACGTTGGAGGAAGAAAGAAGAGGCGGAACTGAAGGCGCTGCTCTTGAAGGCGGGTAGCAGTGACGATCTATCCTTGGTCGTGAACGCCTTTACCTGCTCCGCATGTACTCGTTCCGCGCCTCTTCTCCATTACCCGTACTTCGCTTCTCACCGTTGCTTCTTCGGCCGCTCGCGTATCGGTTCTGCTGACGTTCAGCCAGTGTGGTATCCCAAAGGAATCGTGGCTATAGACCCGCTTGGACAGAAGATCTGTAACAAGGTCATCAAGATGTCCGGACTCAACCCGGCCAGTGCCACTGCTTCGGATATGGACTCTGCAGATGTCTTCTTCACCTGTGATGAATGCTTCAAGGCGCAGTATGGCCCTCCTAGTAACAGGCACTGGTGTCTCATGCGGTGGCGCACAGCTATGGTGGGTGTTTAACTATCAGATAATATGAAGTTTGATACTGAAGACCGCTCAGAATCATCATCGGACACACATCAACCATTTGAAACGTGTGACTGATGAAGATCTCATTTCTCGCGGCCGCCTCAAGGAGGAGTCTAACTTATCTGCTCACATGAACTGCACATATGACCGAGCAGTCTCTGTTTGCGTTCTGTGCTCTACAGTCCAAACATCGTCTGCATCTCGCACCGAGCATTTGGAAAACGTGTTCGTGTATTTATTTTTGTTCAGGCAATTTCTGAAGTCCAGTTTCCTCCAGCCATGGGATCACTGACAATAATGCGAACTATTTCAAGCTCAGTCTAAAATCGGGATCGGTGATTGCTCAACATGTCTTTGTTGAGGAACGGGTACCTCCTACGGACGTCGGTACTACGGCACTGCAGTCGCAGTAGGAGATTTCGTACACGTACAGATATTGGCGAGGCGTGGTCCTAGTCCTTACGATACTTCACGATTGCTCACTTTCAAGAAGTACATACTATTACAACGTAGAACACATAGAACAGCAACTTGCAAGATAAAGACCTCTACATTCAATACTACTCTTCACGGATACAACATCCCAATATTAGTCTAGGCCCCTCTGCCGCTTCTTCGCTCTGGATGCGCCGTCGTTCGAGGTTACTGCATCATCATCCAACTCTACATCATTATCATCCGTCATCCACGTTTTGACTATCTCGTCGTAAGTCATTGGGGTTTGGTCAAGGAGCCATATCTCCAGCTTCGCAAGCTCCGCCAAATGCGTGGATACGACTCCGCAAAGGCGAGCGAGAGCCCCGGATTGAGGGTTGACGTTGTCGCGGGCGGCACGATATGCAGATGACAAACCGTCACGGAGTTTACTGACGGCTAGGTGTTGGAAGACAACCGATCGTTGGTATTTGTTATTTTGATTTCGCATAACTAGGAAAGGCCTGTCTTCAGAACGATAAACAACTAACGATTTAGGAAGCTTACGGCTCAGCTTGCGCTCATGTCCTCGAAGTGCCTTCGAAAGTTTAGTATTGCTGCTTTCAAGTTCATCTACGTGCTGCCGGTGATCTATAGAGACGTCGATTTTGAACACGTCATTAGGATGCAAGCAACGTAGATACCTTGGTCGAAAGCGAGTTCATGTTGAAGGTCTTTAATTGTTCCAAGAAGTCGTACGCTGTCATCTTCGATGATCTTGAAGTTGGCTTCCAAGTCGACGAGGCGTGTCTGAAGGATGATCCTCTGATCTGATTGATCATCAGTGCGACAGAGGGGAAGCCGACCAACAAACATACCAGACTCTGATTTTACACGCTCCGCCAACTCGGCAATATTTGCAGTCGCCGTATCTTTCTCCGCCTGAAGAAACTCTGTGTGTCGTTCCATCGCGTGCTGCTCCTCGCGTAGAGAGGCAAATTGAACTTCAGAGTAGTCGGACGTTCGCTTGTCAAGGTTCTGCAGCTCCGTGGCCGAAGCCGCATCGCCCACTTTGTAGTGCAACATGTCAAGTTCTCCTTTTGAGCTCTTTGTACTGAGCCTGATAGCTGTTTGTTTCCTCAAGAAGGGTGTCCCTTTCGGTGCACACAGAGTCTTTTTCGAGCCGTAAAGTCGCATTGTCCGCTTGGAGGACGTCGATGTGGATTTTGAGCTCGTTCTTTTCATCTGGAAGGTAGATGTGCATCCGAAATGCCCAGAAATGTAGAACAATCGCTTACCGAGTACAACCTGGAGTTCCGCTGCATCAGCCTCCAAAAGCCGGATCCGCTCGGCGTTCTCGCCGTTCGTCGCCACAGCGGCATCTCTCTCCGCAATTAAAGCTACAATCTTCACGTCAGAGAACTAGACAGTGGAAAGTGACATGTATTACTTACCGAGAATTCGCTGTTCTAGGTCGGCTGCTGAGGCAAGTTGTTACGGGATGCAATTCAGTCAACCATCAAGACTTACCTGCATTCGTCGAAGCTTCCGACTGGGCCGCGGATTTGGAAGGAAACGAGGTGATAAGTGAGTAGGAATATCTTCCGGTAGCAAGGGGAGACGGAACGTGGCATGACGGTCGATAATACGAGTACCGCGGTAGAATGGACGAAGACACGCTGGT
Source organism: Hymenopellis radicata (assembly GCA_015501595.1). Classification (NCBI taxonomy): domain Eukaryota; kingdom Fungi; phylum Basidiomycota; class Agaricomycetes; order Agaricales; family Physalacriaceae; genus Hymenopellis; species Hymenopellis radicata. Next base: position 32,514 of record JADNRX010000072.1, read on the forward strand.
CGTCGTGGATGGGCTTTTGGTCGCAACAGATACACCGTGTTCCGGTCCGGGGACATCACTTTGCAGACATTGTCCATGTTCTTCTCGGTTTGTAGTGGTAGTAGTCTCCCCTGGGAGTCCAATTGGTAGATCCGCAAATGGATCTGCTAGAATGAGTGCTTCAGGCGACGAGGTGATCTCCTCTGCGCTCTCTGAGCAGACAGGCAACGCTGCTACAGGGGCTATTTCTGGTCCCGCCGGCGTACCCTCACTTCCAGCCCCGTTTGACGGCGTCGACGTCGATACTATGTCCATTTCGGAGTTGGGAGCTCCTGGAGGCAGGCATTGCTGGAGACGCAATGTATCTCTGGGAGGTTCCTCGGCCCTTATCTCCTTCAGAACGGCGTCGAAATCGCTTCGTAAGACGTGGGGCCAAGCAGCTTTGACGCGATCGAAGAGTTCTTCATTTATTCTGGAGCAGGGCTCCCCATTCTGTAAGCAGCTCCTCGATGAGCAATTGAGACGGGTTGCCAAAGAGCGACAAGATCGCTTAGTTGCGACGCAATAGGTGCATGGCTAAGGAGAATTATTAGTTGAAAGCGTTGATAACACGCCGCGTCATACAATGCCCCGCTGGGGGTTGCTTGTGTTCCATTTGGACATCATATTTTGGCTAGGTGGATGAGAGATTGTAAACCTGATGAACCCTTTCAGGCTTGTATCTGAGAACGCCTCGGTCATACTGCAGTATTGAGTTGGTGGTAAAAAGACAAGAAGCGCCGACTGATGGCAAACGATCGATCGCTGAATTCAACTTACTACCTGTGTACCAATGGCCCCTTTGAAAACTTCATCCTACTCCATCTCTAACAATAGCTGCCAGAGATGAACGAGCGCGCTATGCTTTTGAGGCTTTCGCATCGAGTTCTGAAGTATTTTCGCATCTGCATGCTGCATGCCGCCTCGTGCCGTTAACAGCCGTCAGCCGGCAGGCGGTTAAGAGGGTCGTAATTTGAGGACTTGCACCTTCCTCTTTCGCCATCATGGCGGCGGAGTACGATGTCGAGACCGTCATCCGCCGCGCACTCTACGACGCGCCGACGAACCACTACGCTGGCCAGTGGGTCAAGAAGAACCCCACACAAGGCATTGTATGTCATATGCACTCTTCCAGAGTTGTCACTGATTGAATTTCCTCAGCCGTGTAAATACTGCCAAGCGCGAAACCTCTTTTGCGAACCGCGTCTTGTCCGCATACACTGTAATAATCCCGAGTGTTTCTCCAGCTCTGGTGGATGCAGTCGTCTGGATGAAGAGCTGTTTTCGCGAGTTACAGCAGTCCGACCCGCTCTAGAGAGGGAGGAATTTGACACCGTTTTGGCTAACATTCGTGCAGAAGACGCGCAGAGTACACCGTTGACACTTAAGATTCGCCGTCAGCCAGCGCGCGAGATGCCACCGTATCCCAGTCCCAGCTCCAGCTCTACCGCCCCCGCGAGCGACAACGAGAAGGATCCAAGTAAGTTCCCTCGCCATGTCATTGCCGTATCTGATCATATGCTCAGCTGTTCATGGCAAGTGTATTCGCAAACCTCTGATTGGCCGCGTTTGAGCTTGCCACAGATCTGCGCAAACAGCTTTCGGAAAGTCAGGCTCTGATATTCTGTACGTGACTACTCTTTTCAGCTATTATCTCCGTCTCAGGTTACTTAGCTCATGACAAAATGCTGGACCATCGCGCTGAAAAACTTCTGCGTCTTCAGGCTCGTATGTCTATTCTTCAAATAGTTCTTGATTCGACATTCCAACGACTCGGATTCGTATAGAAATGAAAGAAAGCCTCAATGAGCTAGAAACTACGCGACAACAACTTGCTGAAGAAAAAAGTACGGAATTGTTTCTCTACCACTTCTCTAGTGACCGTAGTTTGTGCAGAGGATAAAACAAAGCTAGAGGGAGAGGTTAGCCAGTTGCAGAGTAAAGTATCAGGTATTAGTTTACAACGGTACCTTGCTTAGCTTGGCGTCTTGACCCATGGCAGATTTTGAGAAAGAGGACGTTGGTGGTGCAATGCTATTCCGCGACTTGCAGGCAACTATCAGTGGGTCCGTTTTCGTTCGCGTTGATGATGCTAACGTGAAATCCAAAGGTGAACTACGAGCTACTACCGACCATTTTGAAGCTGAGCGAGACGCGCTCATAGAGGAGAAAAATGTCCTTCAAGCCACTGTTGGTCTGTCTAGTTGATCCTTTGTATGTTGCACTCTGACTGACAAACATCTATAAGATACACTGAAAGCCACCCAGATAAACCGGGATGCGATGTCTGGTTAGCTCGTCAATGAGCAGAAGTGACGCTCAAGCTAAATTACACAACAGAATCGCTCGAGGATGCCCTGCGGGCCCAATTAGAGGTCGTCGAAGCTGAGAAGGACAAGCTTTCTGCGGAGAAGCACGAACTGCAGCAGCGATTAGACCAGGTACAGGCGGTCGAGGATCGCATGCCCTTCGCGAGTACGTGACAAGATTCCCTTGCCATGTGTGGTATGGTCTGATTAGAATTAGACGCCCAAGAGCAGGGAGCTTTGAAAACCCTTGCAGAGAAATACGCCATCTTACAGCAAGAGAAGGATGCTATCCTTACCCGGAACGCGGAGCTAGAGGACTGGGTGCGCGACGCTACCTCGATATCGTCTTCCAGTAAGCGTATCCTTCGTCACGCACGAGATGGTAAGTACTCAATGGTGCGGTAGACAATGACGCGCTTGTTACACGACTTCAGCCCGAGTTGGGAGTCCTGCAGACGCGCGAGAAGGACAAGCAACTTGAAGGTCTGAAGGTCCAAGTCGCCACGCTTCGAGAACAGTGCGATACCCTTCGTATGGAGAAGATGGCCCTTGTGGCGCGGATGGAAGACCTAGAAGCAGCAAGAGAGCAGGAACATAGGGTGAGGCCGGACGTTGTTCATCTTCCAAATCTGATCTTCGCACAACCAGACGACCAAGAAACTGTCCACTTGCGCCAACAGCTCGAAAGGACCACCCATCAACTTGACGTGTGTAAACGCAAACTCGATAACGCGCGAAAACACACAGTCTCCGTACGCACGTCATACCAACAGACATTCGCCAACACACATCTCGCGCTCACACGGCTCCAGCACAGTCTTGCCTCCTCTGTAGGATCCGACCGACTGGAGTGGGCTGTGAAGACGCATATCAGGGAGCTGAGAAAGTTGCGGGAGAAGGTCGAGGAGGAGACTCCTGGGACGGTGGATGCGATTATGAGGATGACGGTGAAGCGGGAGGAGGAGATGGAAGAGAGTGAGGATGAAGATGCTGGTTATAGTGTAGCTGGAGGTGGCGGTGGGAACGAGGAGGAAGAAGAGGGGAGACTAAGGAAAAGGCCCAGACTCAATTCGTGAATATTTACAATCTGCTTTCCTGCTTTCGTTATGCTGTATCTGTTTTGCTTACCGTGGAATGTACTTCTGTGCCTCTCTGCTTTCGACTCCAAAGTAAACTTCAAAGTTGACCAAGAAGCCTCTTTGATGAACTGGGTACCAGATCTAAAGGATACTGAGTACTTGATGAGATTCCCTGATTCTCATTTGAATCGGGTCGATACGTTGAAAAGCAGAAGCTGTTGAAAGTGAAACAGCTTCCCTCAATACAAATTGCAAACCGTTACTGCAGCCTTGAGCAGACAAATCCGTTATCTCCCGGCAGGGATCATCATCCGAACTCAACTCAAGATGAACTCGCAACAATACTAAACTTTAGAGAATCGAATGTCGCCAGCCCCGTGGCGCAGCACAGTTTGAGTTCAATACGGCGTCGGCGCGAAGATGTTATCCTTCACGTGGTGGCCCACTGAAGTCTTATGTTTTGGGGATTCAAGACAATTACGCGACGCCACATATGCGAAGACGCGAACAAGGCTTTCCTCGCTACTCTCCGAATCTCTTTAAGGCAGTTCCAAACCTTCGGCAAGGTCTGCACCCAAGGTATTGTTCTCCTCTTTGGAACAGTTCACGTGGTGTTTTTATTGTTGTCGACGTCCTAAATTCGGGAACAACAACAGCAACGAACGACATCTGTCAGTGCCTAGTACCGTCAGTACGGACAATCCCCACAACGCCGCAGGTTAAGACAGTAGCGGCGGTCAAAATGCACTGGTATCATTGAGGGATCAAATATAAATCCACGTAATCATTCCTATGAAGCCGTCGAATCGTTGACGAGATGTTCGCGGCGCACAGTAATAAATCCACGGCGATGAATTAACCGGAATCTCTCCCATTTACTAAGCTTCACATCGTTCTTGTCCTGTAGGAAGGCGCGGCCGGCTAGTGGATCACAAGTTAGTTTCTAAAAGGGATCAAAGCAGTCAACGCACCGGAATCGACAAGGACCACATATCGGGCCGTCATACTTCGCGCCAGTTCAGCGTCACTGGGAGGAAAGTCTCGTCCTAGAGGGTTAAGATTTGAGGAGCATAGAAGATCCAAACAGGAAATAGACATACAGACTCAAGCACAGATAGGATGTCATTGTCATGGACAACAACTGTCTTCACGCGCGCGTCCTGGCGATGATCAGCACCGTGACTGTATTGGCAAATAAAGATGAAGTGTCTTACCGACGAATGGACGAGCTCGCTGATGGGGGCACAGGGATGATGAGGCTTATTATTCCTAATCAATCGCTCAGTGCTTGACAATAGTTGAGCGCGAACTCACGGGAGCATAGGTGTCCATTCCGCAAGGACCATGACCGTGTCGGTGGTCGTAACGCCTTTGGAAGAGCATGCCACAGCGTCTTTCCGGAATGCCCCAAGGCATCCGCATGTCATTATATACGGAATGCTTTGAGTGAGACATAGAATCCACGAAAGGCAAAACAGGCAGGCTCGTTTTCTAGCATGTAGGCGGCGTCCGGCCGACCGCTCTGAACCCAGAAGTCAGCTGACGTCGGGGTGCTCTCCAGAGGACAGGATTCGACTATGTCTATGGACTGCGCGACGCCGTCCACAACCTTTGGAACGGACAGTGTCTTTGTCATTCGTGGGTTGGGCCCCCCGGCAGAGGAGAACAAGCCGCATGTCCAGTACGACGTTTTTTCGCACCCGGTAACGACGGCCAGATCTCCATTTTGGATGTCCAAGTCGTCTACATGGACCGTTTGATGGTACCAAGACGCGCCGTATATCATGGCGAAGCGCCGCAGCTTTGCGACACCAGACGCCGTGCACTCGTAAGATGAGCCGCCGAAAGGAAGCGCACAATACGATCCCTGAGCTGCGCTGGTCGAGAACTTGAATCTGTTTATGCGGTCCGGTCTGTGGCGGGTATCAAAGAGTGCTTTGCAACATCGGAGGGGTAACGCACTGAGTAGGAGTGATGGGGTTTATATCAAATCCCGCGCTGGGGTCTGTTGTTCTAGATACAACGCTAGGGCTGGGATAGCGGGAAGGATGAACCGTATAGTCGATGCCTAACTCTAGGGAGCACGGCTCATAATCCTTTGGCAACGACTGCCAATTTCGTGGATCATCAGCGCCCTTCGTTATGTTGATACCAGCGTACAAGAGAGGCCCCCAAGGGTCCCGATATATTAGGTCGCCGATTTGAACGCCTTCAACGGAGAAGGCGCGACAAGTATTAGCTTGAAGACTATCCGGATTGATGGGCGTGTATCCGCGAGCCTTTGGATAGAACATACGCGTGTATTCATTCTGGAAGAGTTTTGTGGACATACTTGGGGGGTGTATGTGAGGGAATTCCAGATGAGAGTCGTCCTATCCCTTCAGAGCCCTTGTCCAATGATGGCATAAGGAAGACAAAAGCGTAACAATAAACATGGAGGGACCCAGGTAGATTTGTAGCGGACGTGAATGAATTGATTTCCCGAAGTGACCGAGAAGAGCTCAAATACAAAGGTTGCCCTAGCATCTTAACATATAGAAACTTATTCACAAAGCCCAACAATCCACAATCATCATCATTTCTGCCCTTGCTCATCCTCCGAGTCAACTACCACATCCATAGCAGCATCCCTAAATACCATTAGCACGACGCGCATTGCAAAAGACAGACGAAACGCACTGTACAGGGACAGGCCCAGCTTCTCCCTCGGCATCCGATTCAACTGTGACTTGGACAGTGGCGTTCCTATCGAAGCAAGTATACAGTAGATTCTTAAATGGTAGACAGTACGTACTGATAAGCAGCCAAGACCTCGTCGCGCCATTTAGACTTCCACCCGCCAGTCAGTTGCCCTTGGAAATGGGATGTGCTAGCCATCATATCCTGGTCGAGCTCTACGCCTCGTCACAGATCTATAGTAACCGATGCGTAAGGTCTCACTCACCCTTGACTTGTCCCAACGCCTTGAGCTTGAGATGCGACAGGCACACCCTGCAGCCCGTCAGAACAAGGCAAGTTAACGACGGCTTATACTTACCACGTCTCCGCCGAGTTAAACAATCGGACAATATACTGATCCTTGCCATTGAAGCCCGTCAGTATATCCGCTGGCACTTCAGGGGCATCCTTGTCGAATACGACAGCGGGATACCACGGTCTGAGCTCTACGCAAAAATGAGTCGTACAACAAACACAACGCTGGTTGTCGTTTTTAGTACGTACGAGTTTTGGCCCAGACTTCAAAATAAAAAAAACGCAATAAATTAGAAAAATGAAGAAGAGAGGTAGGGACACATACCCAGACTCCCGCTTTCGATCTCTTGGTCTGCAGGGAACCTTCCAAGCTGTGCGCTAAGCACCTCAGCCTTTACAGCGGTCGATGTTCTTTTCTTCGGCCGTCCAGGACCGCGCTTTGGTGAAGGCGCAGTGTCATCGTTGTCAGACGTCTGTGGATTATGGTTGCCGATGCTTTTCTTGGGTCGTCCGCGCCCACGCTTGGGCGGGGAAGCAACCCCAACCTCGTCGTCGCTTCCCTGTGAGTTCCCGTCCTCCACAGCCTGTTTCTTAGGCCGTCCAGGCCCGCGTTTCTGCGGAATAGCGGGCTTCGCCTCCTCGTCGCTTCCCTGTGAGACCTCATCCTCCTCGGGCTGTTTCTTAGGCCGTCCGGGCCCGCGTTTTCGTGGAGCAGCAGGCTCAGCCTCGTCATCGCTCTCCTGAGACTTGTCACCATTCACTGGGAGTTTCCTAGGTCGACCAGGTTTGCGCCTTGAAGGTGATGCAGCCTCTACATCGGTGTCACTGTCTTGGGGATTATTATCACTTTTCCTAGGTCGTCCACGCCCACGCTTTGGAGGCGGCGGAGGGGCATCCTCATCGCGGAACTGGATGACGTCGCTTTTCCTGGGTCGTCCACGCCCGCGATATTTTGTTGTCTTCCTGGGGCGCCCAGGTCCACGCTTTGCCGGCGAGGGCGCTCAATTTTGACTTCGGGAGAGGAGCGTCTTCTGTAAGGACGACGAGTCACGGTTGTAATCCTCTTCTTCATCATCATCCGAGCTTGAGTCGTCGCGTACCGCTTTCGATTAAGATTAGTTCAAGACATGGATGCGTGACTGATTTAACTTACAGCTGGCACGTTTGCGTTTCGGCGCCCTGTTTACTGGAGAAGAAGACCTCGAGGCAGGTTGCACACGTTTTGCCGCCATCGCTTCCAATACTGGTAGCTGTTCCTTGATACCTGCCCTAATGGACGAGGCCGTAGGCTCCAATGCCGCTTGTAAGAAAGCGCTGCGGAGTTTGACGAGCTCGAGATGCTCGTCAATGTCGCGTTGTTCCCTATCTAGACGACTTTGGTCAAGTTCATGTTTGTGGCCTATACGCGACGCAGATAAGCAGCAGTTCAGGCAGCAGGTGATGGACGTGGTGCACCATTTAGTTTGCTCTTCAGCGCGTCTATGTGACTCTGCAGAGCGCGATTGTCCCCCAGCAGACGTTGAACCTCAAGTTTTAGCTCTTTGTCTGTAAAAGTCAGTCAAATTTTGAGCCAGCGATACACAGACTAACCATCCCATTCTCGTGGTTTCGGGGGCATCGTATAGAGACGAGGGAACGTAGAGGACAGCGAGCCTTTCCAAGTTGTACTGGGACAGATGATGGTAGGGGTTAGAAAAGCAATGCGGACTTCGGCCCGGTTTCCGGTTCACTTATATCCTCCGTGATCGTCGAATGTCTGTCCAACATGTTGTACATTGAGGCCACGCCCATGGCGTACATTGAGAATACATCAGCGCTAAATCCTTAAACGATGGGTTATCATCAAAAAACTTTCCCTAACGACTGCCCGTTGGCCGCACGCGCAGTCCGTTCAATAAAGTCCCACAAATCGCTATGAATTCCCGGAAACCTATGCATGAGACACCGAGACGCATCCTTATCATCGGACTCCAAGTCCCGCAAATCCACCGGATCCATCTGTGTCGTCCAAATGACCTGAAGCTCGTGTTCATCAAAGTCATCGAGGACACTGCTAGGATACACAAGCAGGAGATTTCCTCCGTCCTTTACTGGGCGCACATCCGCAACCCACTCGCTAGGCGCATGCACCAGCGAGAGCACGACGAGTGCGAAAGGAACAAGGACGAGTTGCAGACTCCAGTCGCTATGGACCTGGGAATAAGCATGAAGGATGTCTTCAGCTAGACGCGTGGGGTCAGGGTCCTTTTGAAAAAGAGCAAGCTCCTCGCGTGTCTCTGCCGAGGCAAAGAGCATGAGATGGGTAATGGCCGGGCAGTGTCCAAAGAGGTCTAGCCAGTTTACGGACTGCATTTCGCTTGCGTCATGGTAGGACAGAATGATATGGGTGATAGTCGGGGAAAGGGACGCGGTGGCCATGAAGTTGCAGTTAAAGTAACGTAGGACGGTCAATGAAGTAAGGTCGTGAGCAGACATGGGTGAATCGGTCCCCTCTTCAACGTCGTCGAGGTTCCACAGATGTAGAGTGGACACGCCCGTACATGCATTGAGTATAGAGGTGATATCGGCGGTAGCGACGTGCGAGCTAATCGAAAGCAATTTAACGCTTCTTTTGAAGAACGTAGTCTGGGAGTTTCGTCCTAGGCGCGCCTCTATAGACGCTGCGAAGGCTGCGCCACATTCGGTGGAATGCAGGGTGACAGTCCTATACAAAATGGGATCTATCCTATCATTCAGTTAATCAACCAAGTCCGTAAATGCACGTTGATGGCCTGTCTCACCAATTGCGTAACAGTTTGGACGACAACACAATAGCACAAGCTGTTGTCTTTCTGTCGAGAGTGGCAGAAATTTCTAGGATGTAGCGCAGAAGTTCGACAGGTATATGTGTTGGAAATATTCGAACATTTTCCTGAGAATCATTTCTTTCCTTGGCAAGTTCTGGCAGTGGCATGAAGGAAGGAAGCAAGGGAAACAATAATGCGATTGAGGCGGGCCGAAGCTGACTCATCGCGATTAGGGGTCTTCATGGCTCCGTATAGACACCCTCTCGCTTCTAGCTTACTCTCCGCTTATCCGAGGATCAATGTGCTCTTCGCCGTTTCTTCCCGTGAGCAGCACCGCCGCAAACAGAACTTGCATTTACCACACGTTCATCCTTCCACTTCCATCTCTTCTGTCAACTTCTTCACAATCTATCAATATCTCCCCAATCAAGCTCATCTCTCGAAAACTCTGGACCGTCTGAACGCGCTTTGAATACGTGCATGGCTGTCAATTGGTGGTGAATACTTATAGTTGGAAGAAAATGCGCCACACAATGCCACGCCAGGCGTTGTCCATTTCTTCGCTGGACAGTTCGCACTGTATTATTTTTTAGACTATGATTGGATGTAGTAAGTACGCAAGTATTGATTGCTGTCGAGGATTGAAAGTTCGCGCAAGAAGAGCCGATATGTTGGCGGGATGCTCTGTCGGAGTTGCCTGGATTGAGGATGAGCTGGAAGGATACTGGGATAAATATCACATCAATTCAACTTTGCAGGTCACTAGTATACATGTTACAATCTGTTTCATTTCGAAAGGCATCATTCAGAATCAGCACTTGGTGAATTCCCCGTATCGTCAGACGCAGCAGTTTCGCGTTCTTCGGTGCCGGAATCAAGTGGTGCGATAGAAGACGAACTTGTAATTTGAGGGGCCGGATTTCCAGCTTCTCCTTCTCCTACTGTCGCTACGACGGCATCGCCGACTGATGTTGTGTCTGAGACCTCGGTCGTAGTTGCATCCACCGTACCGTCAGCAGTAGACGTCGTAATCACTGTGTCGGCCGGCGGTGGGATCGGATCCGGCACCTCAATCCGATAACTATTTGAGAGCAACGCATCCTTCGCACTGCGACTATAATGGTTCTCAATACCGTCAGTTACACCATGTCTGCGTCCCAAGTCAGTATTATGTAACACGATGTTGGTAAATGTCGAATAGACTGACATAGTGCGCAAATGTGTCATTCGAGCTTCCGGGTATGGGCTGGTATCCACGACGCCACAGTGATTGCAAACAAAGCCGCGTCCTCCGTACCAAGGAGAGGTGATTTGTGTCTTGAATGTGGATTGCGCCTCGGTTTTAGCGCGCGCAATGAATTCGGAGTCGGTAACACGCTGCAGTTTTCCCAAGTGCCCGTGGTTCTAAATTGGCGTCAGCAAAATTGGATGGTGTGAACTTTTAAACATGCTAACCATGGCCGCCTCCAGCGCATGAGTAGGAAACCTTGTATCCCGGACGAAGTTGCCATGGCTGATCTGGCATGCTTCACATCGAAAGAATGCATCCGTAGCGTCCATGTCCTGAGCAGTGGCAGTCGCCGGATCGAGATCACATAAGCGAATGATCTCTTCACAGTTCGTACGGGTATTCTGGTCGACTGCCTTGATCCTCGTACAATCCCAAGATGTGGCAGTATCGATGTATGAACTAACGGTAAAACACGCATGGGAGGCGAAGTAGGGATAATGCAAGACGAGAGGGTTAGTATCGCTAAAGCACTTGGCACAAGTGAATGCGTTAACTGCCAACGATAGATTGACATCTCGACCAAGCGCACAGAGTTTTGACGTGAGATCATCCTCTTGCTGCTGGCGCCACGATGTGCATATATCGGGAAGAGTCGTTAGTGCTTCGGCGAAGTCATCGTCATTGAGATCTTGGTCGTAGGGCGTGTTCTTGATGATGTCTAGGAAGGGTTGAAGATTGGGAATGAGCGAGGGGTCCGGAATGACGGGAATTTCAGGCATGGTTGAAAGAATGGGTTTGCAAAGGTCTATCACGAGGCGGATACGCCTAGGGACTGCGGTGCGTATTTTCTTCGCAAGTAGCTCATCGCGAATGATTGTCATTAGCGCGGTGAGAGTAGGCTCGATATTGTCCCAGACTGGTAAATCACGGGTAAGCGAGTGCGTGAAGGATGGGCGAGGGACGTACTTCGATCCGTTAACGCCTTTGCTTGATTAACGAGTTTGTGCGACCGAACAGTGTCCAGCGGCCTGAGTCTTTCAATTCTTCGGTCCACCCATCAGCTTTCAGACGTTCGAGGATACTGAACAATTTAAGTTCTGGGGAAAGCGTGGTTAATGGAGATTCGATACCTCGATAGTCTTTGGTCGCGAAGGGCAGCCAGCTCCGCCATTCGGTCCTTCTTCTTAGTCGTCAACCATCTCTCATATGGCCTGCACGACTGTTAATTAAAGGACTACAATGAGCATTTGGAGAGCATCAGTTAACGAAGAACCCACAGTAGCAAGAGCCATGGACTCCCCGTATTTTGGCGCAAGCCAGGCTCGAAAGTCTGAAGCCTTCAAGTTTGCGGATTCTGCAACAAGGCGCTGATACGTCGCCAGATGATAGTAGGTCGTACGTCTGGCTGAAAAATCGTGAAGTGAGCACTATGTCGCCGAGATAGTGATACGCAAAAACATACATGAATAACGTCCCGAAGATGTGACGAGTATGTATTTTGGCGTAATTACAGCAAGGTCTTGATATCGGGTTGACAGCCGGGCGAGATCTGCAAGATTCGCCGTCATGCTACACAGAGCGGCGTGGATTAGCCAGAAATCAACTAAATCAGTTTACGCAAGCTCACATGCTATTGGATTGTAAGCAGTTTTTGCAGAGTCGAAGACGTGCCTCCCATTGCACACTTTGAGTGGAACATTCCCGCATTCCTGCAGAGATATTTAAGAGGCAGGACATTACGGCGTAGACGGATGCACCTACATGACAGTGCTTGTCGAACAATAAATTGATATATTGAGGATCATTCAGGTCATCGGGTATTGGGGGTAATCCTTCTGTAGCCAATCTGGCCCGTTCCCAAATAAAAGCTGAAGACTTGCTCATGAGGAGCTGGCGAAGATCCTTGGTAGTACGACTGATTCGTAACAAATCGAGGGGTTCCAAATACGAGAATATCTATAAACTGCCTGAGACAAAGCAAACGCTAGTGAAATCTGTGCACATACCTCGAACAACACGTCGAGCGGGGTATCAGTTATTTTCTCCAGTATGCCCCGTTTACCTCTGACGTGTTTCCACTGACTTGGCGCATCTTGCCCCGCAGAGCCGGATGTCTCTCCTTTAGCACGCTTCTGCTTTCTCTTGGGAGCAGGGCGTGCCTCATCTTCATGGTCGTCCGGTGTCTCTCCGTAGCTGTCGTCGCCACTGTCATCGTCGTCGTCGTCGTCGTCCTCTTTCGGAATTGCTATCCGACGGCGCTTTGCCGCTGGCTTGGTGACAGGGGCTGCTGCTGGTACGTGTTCGGGATTCACAGAGCGCCGCGTTGGTTGCGACGTCGAGCCCGCCACAGCAATCCTTTGGGACCGACGAGGAGGCATAGGATGGTGGTGGAACAAAAGAGACTGATTACGGTCAGGTGATCGCATGACGTGCGTGAACAAGTAGATTTTATAATTTACTAACTGCTAGTCTTACACTGCGTCTCTCTTTGCCTGTGAAAATGCCGTCCCATCTTCCAATTTCATTGCATCTTCTTTCGGCCAGAGAATCTCGTCAACGTTCGTCAGCGTCTCTTCAAAGAGCCAAGTCTGAGACTTCTGGAGCGTGGGCGCAGTATGCGGATAAAAGCTTCCCAAGTACCTTGGTGACTGCTAGGTAGTGTTTGTCGTGTACCCCTGTGTATAAAGTTGGTATAAAGTGCGCAATGGAGTAGGAAGGCAAGGCGTACTGTTGAGCTTATGCTTGCACCTCGTCAGTTTTTCTCCCCATTATCTAACTGTTCGACGCGCGCGTCGAGAGCTGTAACTTCACGCACTGGCAGAAGCGTGAGGTGAAGGCATGTACCTCTATTTTCCTCTTTATGTCTATATAAGCATGTCAGCGTGGTTAGACAGCAAGACTCCGACAAAACATACCAAGCCATTCGCACTCTTTGGCGGTCTATTTGTCAACCAGCTTTGACGAATTGCAGCCAGAGAGTACTAGTTTGTCTCCTGCTCAAGCAGTGTCGGCAGAGTCGATTCAAGACAACGGAAGGAATCCCGAAGTTCTCCATTCATCTCCTCGAGAACCGTGTTCGTGACGTTGCTGGAGCGCTGCGGACTGTCCATTTCCTTCCGCAGAAGTGCATCGAAGTCATCTCGCAACCGTGACACAGAAGGATGGGCAGCTTGGACCCAATCAAAGAGTTCATCGGATATTCTTGTACAAGGAACTCCGCTCCAGTGACAGTTGGTCGAGGAGCAGTAAAGGCAGGTTTCCAAGTAGCGAGATGGTCGTTTATGGCAAGGATTCGTTAGTTCATAATTTGGTTCAACATTGTGAGCAGCGGCTGACAAGGCCCTGTTGCCAATTGTTCTTGGATCTTTGTATGGCACCGTGGCTAATATGTTGAGAATTTATTCGCGTTACGAACGCTTTGAGGTCAAGCATTGAGCCATGAGAGGTGCTCGTTGTAAGAAGGAAAGGCTGAGTGAAAGCTGCCGACTGTTTGCCGGATGATGCCGCGGGACGGCAGCTACCCCGTTTGAATATGCAATATGGGTTCAAGCGGCGCACCTCTTGCCATCATGGCGGCAGAGCGGATATCGAGAGTGCCATCCACGCTGCCCTAGAAAACGCGCCAAAACCCAGACGCTTGCGAGCATGGTGCGAGAAAAACGCTGACTTGGGCATCGTAAGTAAATCTGCCTTGCGGTGTTACTGCCCTGATTGATTTATTCTTATAGCCTTGTAAATTCTGCAATGCCAATGATCTACAATGTGCTGCATTCCGCACCGAACTGCGATGTAAAAATGCGCAATGTCATGCTAACTCCGACACGTGCAGTCGCTACGACGACGAGCTGTTTTCCCGCGTGCAAGAGGATCTGCCTGATTTGGCGCGGGACGTATTCGATGCCGCCCTCGCTAAGGCGCGACAGAAAAGAGAGTGTACTCCCTCAGGACGAGAGATGCCTCCAACACCGATAACAATCAGAATTCGGCGTTCGTCTTCCAGGAACGCGCCATATCCCAGTCCTAGCTCCAGTTCAACTGCGAGCGACGACGCGATAGATATGGTCCTGGTTCCAGGTACGTCTTAGTTTCGTATGATATCCGTATCTAAACAAGTGCGTAGCCCTCGTGAAGGAAAAGGATGGTCTGTTGGTCCTTCAAGTGGCTAATCCTGGGACTTGACGTTTTATAGCTCTCCAGACAAAAGTTACGGATACGCAGGCTGTCGTCTTCGGTACGTAGCTATCGTGTTGCTACTATTTCATACCTGACATAAACAGCTCGCGACGAAACTATCAAAGATCTGGCTGAAAAGCTTCGACGCGCGCAGACCCGTAGGTTAATCGATGAACATGTATTTGCATGATTTTAATGTTCCATTCAGAAATCAAACGAAATCTCGCTGAATTGGAATGTGCGCTTCCATCTTAGATGTCTACTCTAAATACCAACGTGATCTTACAGCGTTTCGACGACAGGCAACGGAACTGGAAGGTACGTTTTGTTCTCGTAGTTACCAACCATCTGACTCTTATACAGGAACGAAACGAAAATTGTCAGGGCATGAGGCGTTAACAGAGTCTCTTAGCTGTACGCACACTATCTCTTCTCAATCATCCACTGACTGTACCTTTCGCAGCGGAGAAAGTGAGGCTGGAAGGAGAAGTGGCCGCGTTGCAGGCCAAAGTGTCCGGTAAGTTTTCTCCTTCGAATAAATCGCGGTATTTACGCCGACTCGGTCGTACTTAGATTTTGAAATCGAGAATATGGGCGGCGCTGAACTATTCCGGGATTTAAATGCTCAAGTTGGTGAGCGTCATTTTGAATCTTACTTTTTGCGTCGCTAATTGAAACGACAGCTGCTCTGCAAGCGGATAAGGACACGCTACAGACTGAGAAGGATAGTCTCACGAACCGCATGTTCCAGGATTTGGAAACTGTGGTGACCGAAAGGGATGCGCTTTTAGCGGATAGGGATCGGTTGCTGTCCACTGTCGGTAGGTCTGATTGTTCCCTTTCTTGCACTCTGTCTCATCATACTATTACCAAGATAACCTGAAAAACGAGAAAGACGCCTGGCAAGTTGCGAAGGATTCCCTGGAAAACCGGAGTGAAGATTTAGCATTGAAGACCGGTAAGTTCTTGTCTTTGGATATTTCGAATCGCGGGCTGAGTAAATCATTTGTATAGCGTCGCTAGAGGAAGCGCTCAAGGCTGAGGCAGAAGCACGGAAGGCCGAGCGGGACGCGTTCATAAAGGACAAGAATGCTCTGCTGCTACGCATCTACAACATTGACATGAAGGCAACGCCAGCCTTGGGCAATCATGGGCCGCTCGACAGCCTGCGATCTGAAAATGTAACTTTTCCACAGGAGAAGCTCGCGCTCCAGGAACAGGTGCCTTCTATTCAAACGCAATACACGGAGCTCCAGAAGAGATATGCCGAGCTGCAGGAGGAGAAGCAAGAGCTGGAGAGAACCGCGAACCGCGAGCCGTCGCATAACATTCCTGGTATGTTTATCTGTGCTCTCCATTATCAGGGCGCTGGTGGCTGATATTCGGCAGATCCAGATATTTACCAGCATCAGGTTGTGAGGCAGCTTCAGACCGACCTGGCCGCGCTGCAGACGCGGTATGATGAAGGGCAGAACGATAAGCATGCTTTGGCGGCGCGTGTCGCTACTCTACAGGTGCAATACGACACCTTGAAAGAGGTTCTGGGCGCGCGGAATGCTCCGCTAGATGGCGGAAGAGACGCCGACCGACGGCATGCGTCAACACGTACCAGTACGGGTATGTCCACTGCTGTTTACTTTTTACCAGTGTCCGATCTACCTCTTTTCAAATAGACGGTGCGGAAATGGCTCGTCTGTCCGAAGAGCTCGAGCGCACCACTGACCAATTGGCGACGTGTAAACGCAAGCTGGACGGCGCCCGCAAACACGTTGCGTCAGTGCGCACGTCGTACCAGCGCAAGTTCGTATTGGAGCATGTCGCTGTCGTGCACCTCTATGAGAATCTCTCGGCGGCGTTGGAGTCGTCTTCGGCAGAACATTTGAGAAAGGCGGTGAAGACGCATGTGAAGGAACTGAGGAAGCTGAAGGGGAGGTTGAAGGAGGAGACTCCGGCGAGCGTTGATGTGATCATGGGCATGATCATGAAACAGGAGGAGGAGGAGGATGTTGGGGTGTTGTTCGATGAAGACGAGGATGTGGAGGATGGTAGTCAAGGTGGGCAGGGTGGAGATGATAGTCTGGACGAGGACGACCAGGAGGAGAATACCAGGCCAAGGAAAAGACCTAGACCAAATCCACCACTGCGACCACCGCTTTCTCTTAGATTATGAGTATATACAGTGGTGTCCTCTATGTTGTATGTGTTGTATTGTTGTTTTTTTGGGCATCTTATATTTAGGTGTTCTGATTATTTGGGTCTGTTGGACAAGCCTTCTCTATGTAGACCTCGATTAATGGAAACACACATAAAACAATCTAGGTGGTGGTCTCTGTGGGCAGCTTGGGGTTTGTCTTCCCTCTTCTTCCGAACAGCAATTCAGTTCCACGCAGATAGGGGGTGAAGGCCGCTCGATAGCAATACAGTATCACCGCGGCTCCCACGACGGTGCTGAAACTGCCAGTTCCTGATAGATAGATGGGCCTGAGTGGATCTTTGTTACTCGTCGGAGTCGACCAATGACAAAGTCAACGTCAAGTTGAACGTGAAATTTTCAACTCAGCATCATGTGGTCCCGATCACGTGTACATCTGTATCTGATCCGACCTTGGTCATCGCCACTTGGACCTCGCTTGCCTTCCTCCACCCCCATCGGAGGCGCTGTTTCTCGCTCCCAACCTGGTTCTCCCAATTTATTCGATTTTTCTGGGCGGAATTAACTCCTGAGGACGGGTGTGTGCGGGATAGTGGTTGACTGGGCGCGTGTTGACTTTTTTCGGATTTTGTTTGGTGAGCAGGTGAAGCCTCAGACGGCCGACTCGAGCGAAATTGCGAATTTTGGAGGCTATTTATCTGAAGAGTGTCGGGAGATACTCGGAGAGTGCTTTGGAGTTGAAAATTCCGACGGGTATTCGCACCCCGAGAGGTCGAGACTGAGAGTTGTAGCGGACGCGGAAGGAAGCGATATTAGGTCGTGGAATTTGGAGACTCAGATAGGTCACCCTAGGACCGGGTGTAGTGCGTCAACTTGACTGTATTCAATGTGATGATTGTTGACTTAACTTTTAGTTCTGAACAGTTGTAGTGACTTGGGAGCTGATCTTGCCGAATTCTCGATAAACTCAACAACACCCTGGTACTACGAAAGTCCCGCCTTGGTGACGAAGATAGTGCGTCAACTCGGTTATATTCCCTACACAAATTGTTGAGTTCCGAACAGACATACTGTGACTTACGGACTTGATCCGCTGAATATTTGGCGACTCTATTGACGACTGCACTTCCTTGCACCTCACTTCCCTTCCCGGCAAACAGAGAAACCTAGGCATTCTTCCCTCGTACCCACTCAACCCCGCGAACTTGACAGGTCAACTCAGCCGTCAACACTCGGCGCGTCCCAAATATACCTTCAGCCATGCCACCACGAAAGCAGCCCCGCGTTAAACAGGAAGATGCTGATGCCCCCGTACCTATGAAAGTGTCGCGCACCCCAACGCCAGAGGTCATATCTCCTACGACCCGGCGACCGAGCGCGCCCATCTCCACCACATACCACGCTCACCCCGCCGAATTGCCGTACCTCACGACCCCTTCCACATGGTCAAAGTCCCGCATCATGCAGTTTCTCCTTACGCACTCGTTTAGCATTGCCCCGCGCCCTTCTCACCGGACATATTTTACCACTGTTGAACTTGCAAACGGCGACAAAGTAGTCATACCGAGCGTGTACCGCGTGCCGCTGCTGTTTGTGGGCGCCTTTCTGTGGGGTAGTGTGAAGCTTGTTCTGCAGGCGGACGAAGCGTCGGGCCTTAAAAAAGAGTGGGAGGAGTTTCGGGTAGGGATAGTCCATGTCGCGCGCGTCGCGGAGGCCTTTCTAGAGGCCGCCAAGACGCAGGGAGATGTGGATGCTGGGGAGGATGATTTGAAGAGCAAAGAGACGAAGGGCATGGCCCGCATGTGGCGGTGTGAGATGTTTGACCGAGTGCTGGTCAGGTATAAACTTGGCTGGCTCATCTCAGAGCCCGACCAGTTGAAGGAGTTCTGGGAGAATTACGGCGACGAAGAATATGCCAAGGATCCGGTCAAGACTGGTCAGTGTCATAACGCTCTTTTTTCACCCCTATTTGATACGATTTATAGCAGACTGGAAGCGTATAACCACCAAGGGCGTCAAAGGTTTCAAGCTCACCGAAGACCAGATCGACGATGGCTTAACCATACGCCAATACGTTGATGGACTCAAAGAGGTTGATGGTGAGTGGGTGTGGGATGACGCGGGTAAACATACGTCGTTTAGACGCGCAAACGTCTTCGTGGAATCTTGGCGCAAGACGCAAGTATGGGGGAAGGACGTCCGCTGGACGACTGTACTGGCACCGCTGAAACAGACGGCGGAGGAGAAGGACGACATTGAGATGGCAGACCCCGCGGAAGCCCCACCGCAAATCAGCGCGCTGAAGGCTGCCCCGAAAGCGACGCCGGTCAGTGCGCCGAAAACCATTGCGCTTAGTGCTCCCCCAGCCGCAACTCCACCCACACCCGCGCCTAAAGCGACTGCATCTTCTACCGTGCCCATCCCGAAACCGTCTACACCCGCGCCGAACGACGTGGCAGGTATCTTCAGATTGAAGAAAGAGCAGAGGGAAATTTCCATTTCCCAAACTCCCTTCCCTCTCCCTCCACCCTCCAAACCAGCCTCCAAACCTGCTTCACCTGCTAAACAGCCCACACATGTTCCTAAACCGACTGCTCCAGCCCCTAAACAGACTACCACATCGGCCAAGCCGGCTTCCAGTTCGACATCTGCACCTGCATCAACCTCCACCCAGGCCCAGCTACAGTCTGTTGGGTATGTCTACCCCACGGGAGCTACCAATGGGACGGCACCCAAGTATACGTCGAGTTTTTCGTGGGCTCCAGCGAGTGCTACGTTTAAACCGACGCCGTATTCTCGCAGCAGTTTATCCCATGTGGGCAATAACGCCACTCCTTCCACTACTGCTACTGCGACGACATATCACCAGTCCTCCATCTCTACAGCGCTTCAACGGCAATTGTCTTCCTCGTCCACGGTCGCCTCCCCTTCAGTTTCATCCGCTTCATTGATCCCGTTCGCATCTTCATTTTCTTCTATAAATCCATCTGTTCCGTCAGTGGTGCATGCCTTGACGACGCAAGACCGGCGAGTGGCTGCGCTTGAGATGGAGGTGGAAGAGCTGAAAAGGAAGCTGTTGGTTAGGGAGGGCAAGAAGAGGGCGGTGCGATGGGATGATGAGGATGACGAGGAACCACCAGCCAAGAGGGTCAAGGTGACGGTGGAGCCTGGGTCTGGGTGGTGGCGGAATCCGCTCGGGCATTTGGCTATCCAAGAGGATGTTGATATGCAAGATGTGAGCGTGAAGGAGGGTGCGAAGGCGGATGTGAAAGGGGACAGAACTGGGGACAGAACTGTGCAGGATGAGGGCGTGAAGCAGAAGGAGAAGGAAGTTGTGAGTGTCAAGGAGGATGAGACTATCAGGGAAGGCGGGACTGCAAAGGAGGACGGGGAGCTATCGCCACCACCGGAGTCCGTGGTTAATGGGCATGGCACTAGCGAGGAGAAGGGCAAGGTAAAGGAAACGGAGCAGGAGAATGGTACGGAGAAGGAGCACGTTAACAGCCCGCTGTCTATTAGGGAATCGTCCATCGCGAGCTCTGTCGCGCCACCTTCATCTGCGAATTCGTACCCGCCGCCGCCTGAGACGCCTTCATCTGTGGCGTCGACGCCGCATGCTGTTACTGTGCCATTACCTAATCTGAACGGAGACACCCCTGCTGCCACTGTGAACGGCGGTGGTACACAGGACGATCCGATGGAGGTTGACGATGACGATGATGATAGTCCTCCGCCGGGATTGGGAACGTTTGGGCCAATCAAGAGTATGCGGAAAAGCATGACTATGGGCAAAGCAGGGAGTTGACGGTGACGTTCTCTGCTGCCTTGCCTTGATCGATTTTGAGGGTGACAGACAATTAATGCTGCACCCGTTTAATAAGCCACTTCGACTTTATATGTTTATCTTTTTATGTTCGGTGTACTTACACAGTTTATGTGATACTTACTTATGTCTTGACGATACACTTATTGTAAATACCACTATGTTGTTGTATTGATTACTGTGGATGTTTTACTAGTATTCTTCTGCTGCCAGCCCGGGCCGGACGGGGGCAATACCATCACTTTCGGGTGTGAATACTTCTTTAACTGCAACCTTCAAGTAGTGTTCAAAGCAGACGGCTCTACAGTATGCTAGCACTGTGCTAGACGTCCCGAGTTGATCTGTGGCATCCAGAACCCTATCTTCCTGTGCCTGGGGACTCGACTGCTCTTGATTAGCCTGTCGCTGTGAACTCTGAAATCCGCCTATGCTATGGACTCTGACTCGCCGCTTGTCGCTGGTGTGCTTCTTACTCTGCTGCTAGCTTGATATTTATGCTCATCCTTTACCAGAACGCACAGACCAGCCTATGATTGCTTCCACTCCTACCGATGATGGCGGTGATACTATAGAAACCTTGAAGTTGCAAATCACTTCCCTTCGTAACGAGTTGACTCAAAAGGGTAAACCTACCTGTCTCGTCCGTTATTCGTATGGCATTTTGATTCGACCTGTTATAGATAACCAGCACCGACTGGAAATGCGAAAGCTCAGCCGTGACATCTACACGCTGAATCGTGCCAATGAAGATCTCCAGAGCAAAAACCAACAGCTAACCATTGAATTCAATGGTACGTCTCATATTCGGGTTGGGTTCTCCGAAAATTTTCATACTTACGCCGCCAGGTCGGCGCCATGAATTTACAACGCAGCAGATTGATCTCCAGGAGCGCGAGATCGACCAACACCTGGAGCTTATCGGTCTAAGCACGTCGCTCAAGGAAATTGCTGGCGAGACTGATGATGCTCTCATCGCCACGAAGATTACGGAACAAGTACTTATCGTGAACACCATGGCTGCGAGAAGGGTTGCGATCTCCGACACACACCTTCGAAGAAGCGTAAACGCACCTCTGACTGGACTCCCTCGGGGAGCGAAGTCGGCCAACGAGAATAGTCGGGGTGTTACCAGTGGTAGCGCAGACCGTCTTGGCGGAGAGTGGTCCGCGATGTTACAGCCCGTCGCATCGTCTAGCGCCATCACACCGCCAGGTGTTAATACCAGTCGCGGTCCTGTATCGACACCTAGCACTCCAGTTCGGGCTGGAAAGCGCAGAGGCAGGCCATCAAAGAAAAGCATTGACAGGAACGAAGTGCTAGACAGGAATAACGTGCTAGAGCGAAGTCTGGGTGACTATCCCAATAACCACGTTATGGAAAGTAGAACCCTCGGTGCGTGTCTATTTCAATATTTTGTGTTATGCCATATCCTAACACGTCCCCCCAGTTTGGGGGAAAAGTCCGTGAGTCTCCAACCCAAACCAGTCCTCCGGTACAGACGTCACGGCCTCACAGCGTCGAATCCCTGGTATCCTGGAATCGTGATATTCGACGAAGACATTCGAAAGAGACAACTTGCGGGTTCCAATCCTTGTTTCTGCAAAGTTTGAAGAGAAAAGGTTGAAGACACCATACTTGCCGCATTTCATCATCCGCTTCTTCGATAACAACTGGTACTTAGAACGATTTCTTCAACGTCAAATTCTTGCTTCTTACGTGTCTCGCGTGAAGGGCCTGTGTACCGCTGTCAAACCTGAAAATGCTTGGGGAGATTCCTGGTATGCCCTCTGTTACTGGAAAGTTGAAACCCAATTACTGATCTGTGTTCTACAGAGCTTGATCGCGACATGGTTGCTGCAGACTCCCAATTTCAAGGTAAATGGACTGGGAAGCGACACGCGGAGATTAAAAACGCATTCAAGTGAGACTAAGCCATGGTCTTTCATGTTATGATCCGCTGATTTTTATGCCAATAGCCTTGCTACGTATTCCATAGGGAGTGACTCCGAGTAAGGACGCCCGGATGCGGTGTCGTGTTTACATGAACTTGAGCGTTCTATGTTCTATTCGGCTACTCAGAACTTGTTGTACAGCGCTCAGCCAAGGATTACTTACCAGGACTTAAAACATTGCCTTCTACTACGACCTCCCCATCTTTCGGAAGGGTTGGCGGCGTGGCACCTTCGTCCAAGTCCGCTTCGGATTCGGAGCAGAACTTCAACACAAAGCCAAGTGTCATTGCTTGTTCAGTACCATTTTCGGATCTGTCTTCCAAATCTGTGATTTGTTTTCGTGCAGTTGGTGGGTGCTGGTAGCAACCTTCAAGCCGAGGTTAAGTAATGCGGGATCAATAAAGCATAGACGCTATAACCTCCGGAAGGAGCTATGCGTTAAGTCTATCAGCGAACAAGCGCCCACTAAGGAACACGGGCACTTGTATCGATCTCTCACGCCCTATCTCTTCCTCTACAGCCATGTCACTGCAATCAAGACGCCGCCAAATTGCCGCAGCCGTCGCTACGCGTCTCGCAGACCCGACTCGGCGTACATCTACCGCAGTACCCACAGCCTCTTTCCAGGACCACGACCGGGGACACGCGTGCCGGCAGAGGATTCGGAAGATGATTGATATCGATATCCTTGGGATGGTTGGGTCGCACCCGGCCAGCAAAGACGGTGTGGAGAGCCTGAAGGTATGCGCGCAAACTTCTACCTTCGCACTCAGCGTGTGCTAACAGAACTGTTCAGACACTACTCGCTCTAGCCAGAGGCATTCTTGACAGCCCCCACGATGCAACGAAGAGACGGATCAAGTTGAATAACAACGCGGTCCAGAAGAGAATCGTACAACCAAAGGGAGTGCTACAGCTTGCAATCGAGGTTCGTATTCGGTCCGTCAAGCGTACTTGTGCGATTTGCTAACGTGAGTTTGAGCAGATGGGTTTCTGCAAGGAGGTACATGTCTTCGCACTCCGCGAAGTATTCTCTGAACTGAACGGTTCGTCGACTGTAGACGGTTGAAGAAATGCAGGCCATCCGAGTCTTCGAGGCCAGCAATCTCGCCCACCTGGAGACATGTGCTCATCTCATACACGAAGCCATTCATCGCGAACAGCTCCGGCCAGATGAGCACCTTGTACTAAAGGGAAAACTGGAAGAACAAGAAGAGATTCGACGTCAGGTTAGTAGTTGTTTTCCTGCAATTCGACTCATAACACAGCACTGACGCGTAACTAGACGATGCAACGGGCGATGGATGACCGGAAATCGGTGAATGCGAGATTTGGGAGGCAGCGCAGCATATTCGTTACCCCCAGCACACGTAACTCACAAGTTTCGGCTTCGTCTGTATGGTCGTAAATTGTTGTGTTTCTTGCTTGACGGACACGGAATGGAAGACTTGACGTTTGCAAGGATTATATACTAACTACAGGCTCATTCGAGATCAATCGGCCCTCTGAAACCTACAAACCGGTATGCATATTCTTGCGCTTCTTCCTGGCAGATCCTTCCCCTTCGACGTCAAGGTCAGGACAGGTGTTGCCATCCACGCTCCCCGTAGTCCACTTTCCAACCTCCAGACTCAGTCGTCCATCGGCCAACTCTTCCAGCATGGATAGCTGCATATTCACCGCCGACACCAGAGACCGCGCGTCGTCGCGTGAAACTATCAAAATGGTCTTCAACGACTTCCGCATCTGAGAGATTTTGAAATGTTCCTTCATGTTGCGGAGGTCGTGCTCATCTCGCATAGCTGCAGACGCGGTCATCGCACTGTCGCCTCGCAACGAGGCAAACTCACCTTGGTGGTCTTTCTGTAAAGCGAGAAATTGCTGGCGTAATTCTTCATAACGGACTTGGATGTCTGAACACCGCCTCTAAATCTGAAGTTGATAGTAGTGTCGAGAAGTACGTACCGTGAGTCTCTGGAGTGTTTGTTTGCGCCAAGGCCTGGTGTCGCTCTATTCCGACAGCGTCAGTGAAATAATTAGCAAACCACAGAGAGAGATGTACCATTCTGTAACTGCAGCTCCTTCTTGGTATCTACGTCCCGTTTCAGGTCAACAATCCAACACTTGGACGTGCACGTACCGCGGATTTTCTGCTCGGCCTTGTTCAAGGATTCTCGGAGTACGACGAGTTCAGCTGACAATCAAAGGTGGCGGGTGAGCATTTCTGTAAGAATTTCAGCGACGAACAACTAGTAGATCGTACCAGTGAGGCTGTCCTTTTCTGCTTGCGAGCAACGCCCTGCGCAAAACAGCTGTCAAGCGACGTGTTGTGGATTCAGGAGAGATAATTGCCTTACCTTCGAGGTCTGATTGTAACATGATGATTTTGGCCTTCCCTTCGTCCACCTCTGCAGTGTGTGTGTCAGAAAGCATGTTGCTTTCTGCCAAGTCAAATGACACCCACTTATCCCCAAGTTCCTTATCATTTCGTCCGACTGGTGTTTCGTTTCCTCCATAGCTGTGGAGTTGGGTCGTCAGGACACAGTCAGATTGAGGTATGCCAGACGCCTCAGACCGGTGATCTGTGCTTTGAGCTCGGTATTTTGGGATTCTACAGCTGTTCAAATCGCTGGGTAAACTGCCGTATCCATAATGGTAATCGTGTATATACGCACCTCGCTTTCGGGATTGCAAGGCCTTTCCAAGCTGCACGATCTCGGACTCAGACTGTGAAGACTCTTCATCAAATTCATCTTCAGACGATGCAGGGTTGGCGATTGCGCGCTTCCACGACGACGACTGGAGCCAGATTGCTGAGTACTTGAACGCGACCGCCACTTTGGATTGGTGACAGGTGGCTTTGGCAGGCCTTTTACGAACTCTTTGAATGCAGTGGCCGAAATATAGCTGAACGTTGTTGCCATGCCAGCGCGCTCATAAAGTTCATCGTCAGTATAGGAGCACCGCTCCTCGCTGTGGCGACACCCCGGTGATTTGCACCATATTTTACTCTTGTTGGGGATACACTCGACATCTTTGTCTCTGCAAGTCGTACAGGGCCGCTAAAATTTGACGCGTCAGATATCAACGCCCTACTGATGCAGTCTGAAAAGATACCAACACGATTCGGATGGCTTGCGAGATATTTCTCGCATTTGTTCTGCATTAGGAAGACTGCATTGAGTCTGGTTAGCTCTGTCTTCCAGAATTCACCGGCGCTCTCAGCATTGGGCACTGGGGGGATGCTCGAGGACATGGTGGGAGTCAATAGTAAGAAGCAATGGGAGGAAAGAACTTCAAATGATCGAGCTTGTCCTGATATTAGGTTCGAACATTCCAGAAATCGTCTTCTCCCGCCTCGAGGCTCGCCGGGAAACTCCACGTTAGAACCAGACTGAGAGATCCGAACAACTTCAAGCAGTACACCTGTTGTCTGTCTACCAGGAGAGACTACTATTCAGACTCAGATAAGTCTTACGCAGTGGTGGCAAAAATACTTCGCTAGTACGCCGACTTCCTTGACGACGAACGCCGGATTCTAGGTGTCATGAGTGTTTGAGGCGTCTCTCCGATACCGTTTCTTTTCGGGAAGAGCCGGGATCAGATGTCTTGCAAACGAGCTGGCAGTTAGCCATAGTGGTGTGGGTGAGAGGGTGCTAGCTGAGTTTGGTGATGGTGGTTGCGTTCAGAAATTGAACAATCGCCCACGCGCTCTGGATACTCCAGGAGTCCACGGGATCCGGGCCCTTGATTTTTTTGCTGAAAAGACACTGCGACTCTGGTTGCACTCAACTTCTACACAGCATGTAATACAAGGGCAAGCAAGTGGCTATGTTGTATGTTGTTCTTGGACCATCTTTGGACGGTACCGGGGAAAGACCAAGTGACTCTCATAGCCCTCAGAGTCCATGCAGAAGTTCATCGTTCATGAGTGTTACACCTACAAAAACAATTATATATCCCTGCCCGCCCGAATAATAATAATACACTTGTCGTACGCAACACAAAGATACTCACCACAAACACGAAACGTATACATATTTCATCAGAACGTATTAGCCCACTCCTCCACGTCAATCTTAGATCTCTTTGCATGTTTTATCCATTCATGGTTCTACAATGAGCATCAGCAGTGTCCAACGGAAGAAGGAATACGAGTAGACGTACCAATAAATCCTTTGGCGTCTTGCGCATATCAGGATCCTTCAAAAGACAGCTGTCGATGAATGAGTCGGCCTCGGAGGGTACCTGCCCTCTGGCGTCAGCCTTGGGGCGGGCTCATTCACGATGTGCTGGAGGAGCTCCAGGATACTCATTGTCATGCCGCCACCTTGGAGACTGACACCTTTGCTCTTCCGCCTGTCCTTCTTGGCCGCCGCACTTTTACGATCCTTGCGCGACTGCGGTAAGGACAATGCGGCGATGGAGCCCATGGAACCGGGGCGGGCGGGAGAAAGGGTGTTCTCAAATTCGGACAGGTCCGAGTCCGAGTCGTCGTCAGATTCAGAGAAGGGGAAGCGACCGAGAGCCAGCTCGATGAGTGAGATGCCGAGTGACCAGACGTCGGATTTCACGGTGTATTGTGCTCCCTGTATACGTTCGGGCTGATGGCCATAAGCCTGGGAAATAAAAGGGAGAAATGTGCTTACGCTCATGTAGGTGGATGTGCCGACAAAGGTGTCGGCGATGGAGTTGATGAGCTCGCCAGAGACACCGAAATCGCAGATTTTGATATCGCCCTGGGAGTTGCAGAGAATGTTGGAGGGTTTGATGTCTACCAGAAAATTAGTGTTAGGAATCAAAAGTGAACTGTTGCTGACCGCGATGAATGATGCGATGCACGTCGTAGAGGTAGGTGAGGCCCTCGAGGACGGCGAGCGCGACCTTGCCGACAATGTCAATGTCGATGGCGCCAATCTTCTTGTAGATGCCGTCCAGTGAGCCCTTGTCCATAAACTCCATGCATATACAGATATTTGGGTCCGCCAAGTAGGCACCATAGAAGGATATGATGTATTTCGAATGGCAGTTGTGCATTATCTGCAGCTCTCGCAGAATCTGCTTGCGCACCGCTGGTTTGGCGTCGATGAGGACAACCTGACAGCGATCAGCATCGTCGAACGCTGTGGGCAACAGCGAGCACGGACCTTTTTCGCCATTATAGTGCCGGTGGGGGTGTGCTCTAACCTTTTTGACGCTGCCGCCGTTGCCCTGGCCGAGTTCCTGCATCTCTTTCAGGTCCTCATTGCGGAGATCGTACTTTGTCTCCGCGTTGATATCCAGGTTGGCGAGCGTGTTGGAGAGCGTCGCATACGTCGACCGGCGTGTCGAGCCCATCGGCGACGCTGTGTTCGGTGCCGAGCTTGACCCGCTGACTACGGTCAACAGCTGTCCACCGGTCTCGACGGGCGCCGGATTTGTGGGTATCTTGGGCGCCTTGAGCGTCATTGGAGGAGGTCGCCGTTTCCCGCCCGGCGCCGGGGCCTGTCTCGTCGGCATTAATGGCGCTACTGAAGGCGCAGGCGCAGCTGTCGGCGCTGGAGCCGGAGCCGGAGCTGGTACTGGCTCGGGCGGTGCTACTACGATCGGCGACACTGGCGAGCTCGGCGACGATAGCTGCAGCGCCTTGAAGTTGCGTTTCTTGCGAATCGGAGTGGCCATAGTGGGCGGCGACGGCGACGACGGCGGCGGGATGCTCGTGGTCGTGAAGAAAGATCAGGTACGCCTGTCAACGCGTATCGAGCACGTGGTTTGACTCACCTCGTTTCGTGTACGCCTCCTAACATTGGGTCCTCCTATTGCATTCGATAAACTTGTCTTTAAATTACTAACAAGTTTTCTCAGTTTCCCGTGATGGGTCATGTATCCAGCGTCGGACGCCGCATGTCTAAGCAACCAAAGGTATAATTCACGGAATAGAGTGTATTAGCAGCCCGCAACAAAATGGTTTTGTTTTGTTGAAAATTTGACCCTTTTTGTTCACAAAACCTCAGGGAACCGGAACCGTTGGTCCGGCGTGATCTTATCGGATGTGACGTGAAGTGACCATGACGCGACCTTTTTGCTTCCCACCGCGACGACGACGACGACACGAGCCCGCTGCTGGCGGCGCAATATCCGCCTGGAGGCCATATCCGCCTGGTCATATATCTGCGCAGCACCGCGTCCTAGAGACAAATGAAGCCGCGGCTTTCCTGATATGGGATCGGCAATGTCTCGACCACGGATATTGGGGTGGCGCAATATTAGTTGTATCTCCTGGATACGGTGCCGTTGAGAGGGTCCTACACGTTTAAAAGGCCTCGGATGTGCGCTTTTTTTGCACCCTTCATCGTCCACTTTGTTAATCTGTTCTGCTCAGAATCATCACCTTCGAGTCTCATGTCTGCCTCCAACGACGAGAACATGTTCCTTGGTGACAACCAAGATGAAAACAGCGCTCTTCGAGCTGGGTATGGTTTTCATCCCTGCTTTTCTACATTCTCTGATGTTCGGTTATAGCCTTCGTGAATTTTGGGAGCGTAACTGGGACAACATCTGCAACCCCGGTATGCTTTCTCCTCGCACGCGCGAGGAGTTTGGCGATGTCCGTTTCGCCTTCGGGTCCGGACTGGATCTTCCTTATTCCGCGATGCCCAATCTTCCCGGCCCTCCTGCCGTCATGTCCAACTTGATGGCCAATGATCTCACCACTGTCCAGTCGCCCCCTCGTCCCACCAAGTACACTCTTCCACCCCTCGATGTTGACGACAGCCCGGTTCGCACTCCTCTGTCTTCGGCTGTAGCCAACCGCACGGAGACGCTCCTTCCTCGTATTGACAAAGCCGCCGCCCGCAAGCTTCTTGCGCAGAGTGGTGCCAAAGGTATTGATGACACTCCAACTCCGGCTGCGCGCTCCGCAAGGGTGCCGGTGGAAAGGGTGTTGGTGCTGGTCGTTTCAAGGCCTTGGATCTTGTTGAACTAGCACGCCTTGGCATTGCTCATCAACCGTTCAACGCGGCCCACGGCTCGAAGGGTGCAACTTGGACGGCGATCCGCAACGCTCTCGTCGCTTCTCGTGGTGCTCATCTTGACGACTTGAGCTCCATCGCCGTGCAACACAAGATGGAAGGCCTTGTTGCTTATAAGAAGGTGAACCGATAAGTCTTCTGTTGTTTGTGATCTCAACATCTTTCCAGAACCCCGACAGCGCTGATCGCGAGGTCAAATCTATCGCTGCACTGCTCAAGGGTACATCGTACGATATTACCATTCAGTCGTCGCTTGAGCGCCTCGAACAACAGTGGGATGATGCCAAGGATAAATCGGATGCAGCCAAGGAGAAGCTTCGAAAGGTGAGTCTGTCCTCTCAATTAGTATTTTCTACTGGCTGAACTCTATCTAGAAGCAAGAGGAGGACACTGTCGGTGGTGACCTCATTCGCAAGGCTTCCATGCAGGCCTATAATGGCTGGAAACGTCGTCGAGCTCCCGAGGTCTCCACCACCACTGCTCCCGCATCGGCGGTCCCTTCGACAAGCACCTCCACGGCCGACAATGTCAAACTCGAGGCCGACGTCAAACTCGAGGCCGATATCGACACGGAACCTTCTGCCAAACGTCGCCGTCAGAGTGTTCGACGCGAAAGCTCTGGTAATAGTGCCGAGTTACTCCAGACCATCAAGGAAGACTCGCATGAGCGCCAGGGCCACCAGAAGAGGGTTGTTGAGTATATGGAGCGT
Organism: Hymenopellis radicata; assembly: GCA_015501595.1. Lineage (NCBI taxonomy): Eukaryota > Fungi > Basidiomycota > Agaricomycetes > Agaricales > Physalacriaceae > Hymenopellis > Hymenopellis radicata. Next base: position 62,730 of record JADNRX010000072.1, read on the forward strand.
GATGATAAGCGGCAGGATGAGCTGATGGGCATCTTACGGGGCTTTTTGGAGATTGAAAAGGCTCGACACACCGCCGAACAAGCTTAGATATCATGTAGATCTTTCTATGTACTCTTCTTTCACTTCGCTTTGCTTCCTAGACATATATATACGCCTTAGAGACTTCACGTAGACTTTTTCTTTAGATACCAATATAGATTTCGATTATAGAGTAAAGTATTCTTCTAGTGAGGGAGGTGGACAGTTGAAGCACTGTGCTGTCTGACTTGGTCGAAGACAGTTCACTGCATTAAAGAGTAAGACCCCAATGCGATAATATCGACCAACTGGGGAGTGAAATACTTTTTGCTTCCACCACGTATTGAGGAATGGCCATAGGCGGGTGATATCTGCAAAGCCATGCTCGACCTCGATCTGAACTTTTGCCATGGCTTCATTCCACAACTTCTCCTCTTGTGTTCTTTCACCGGCACCTGCAAAAGGGCTCATGAGGATAGGACTGACGCCGTATGCAGGATCTCCGAAGATCTGGAAGTATCTTTGATGGAGAGGTGTGGCATCTGATGTACCGGGGCGATGTGCATGTGCGTAACACCAGTCGAGTATACCAGAATCAGCGAGAAGGTGATTGTCGTTCCGTCGTCCTTCATGCGGGCCATGAAGAAGTCCGATGAGACCATTCGGAAGTTTAACAGCCTGAAACTTCAAGGCATGCTCTCCTTTATAGCCATTATAAGCCTGCTGCTGATAGTAGGTCGGGCGACACATTGATCGCACGGTACAATCAATGAATGACCAGATGGTTGGCAGTGGCGCACCGGCCTCGTGGATTGATTTCGCATACTGTGCCAATCTCTGAGGAGATAAGACGTGGTTACGGGGGTCGCATGATAGGAGGGCCTTCCAATAGTCATCTAAGAAGCAAACAAGTTCATTGATCGCCTCTGAGATTGCCGATTGAGGACGGTCATACTGAATGGTGAGCTCATACATGTCTCCGGAGGACCGGAGACGTGCAAGTAGCAGACCAAGCACCTCAACCTGTGTGAACCTGGAACGGCTGGCGGTGATGAAGGGGTCTGGAATGCGCAAAGCAGCCGCAAGATCAATGATCTCCTCCGAAAACAAACTGTCAAATGCTGTCAGACAAGCGGTTGAGTTATGTACACTGACAACTGACCGGAAGCGATACAAGCACTCCATACGTGGCAGAGACTCAAGCCATTCAACGGTGATACGTGATCCAGCTTGTGCCGGACGTGCTCGGCTACCATCAGCATCATCAATCGCGCTAAGACCGATGATTGAACCCAGAGGAGGATCAGTGAAGAGATCTTGGCTGCGAAGAGGATCACTAGGGCTTGTTCGGCCCAAGTGGTAATACAAGACATGCCGTATGATGGGATGCATGTGTGTGGCGCTAAGAAAGTTATCCAGCACGTTACCGCGCTGCTTTCGAACCTTACATAAGCCTCCGATTATTCTTGCTTGAACAAGAAATCAGCCGCCGGAGGGCCGGGAATGTTTTGTTGAACTTTGCCACTCATTTTTTTAGTATTGCAGGGTCATTTCCATTTCGTTGCGGGCTGCTAATACACTCTAATAACCGGGAAATTCTGGCCAGACGTATGTCGGTAAACTCTCGGATGGATGTGTTTCCGAGCTTTATGTGGCGCTCGGCATAATTTTTAGCGTGTGTTGACTGAGACAATTTGATTGATTGATTTTATCATGATGCACTGCTTGTGGCGCTTTACGGTACGGTATGTATCTAAGTGTCGTCTGAGACTCTGAGTTCGATTGATGAACTCTTGCAACTTTGGACTCTCGAGCTATGGCAGCCACTTAAACTTTGCTTTGCTTAAGTTCATCCTAGGTGTGAGACGCATTTTACTCCAGACATGGCAGAGAATACATCACACGAATCACCAGTACTACCCAAGTGCACGTATCGTATGTACACTAAAGACGAGACCAATATGACTTTCCCTAGTTGAATTGATTCAGTACAGCAAGAATTGCCCCAGCCAGCAATTACGAAAGGGGAACACGTGCCCAGTTCTCTCGCTGTTGTCACGACGATACGGTAAGTTCATATGCGCATTGCGGATGCCGATGCCTCTATGGCTGCTCACCGACGTGTGTAGGGCTCCATTCCCGGCGTGTACCGTGCTCAACTTCGTCGCAGTGCGTAGCGTCGCCGCCGTAGTTACAAGTCCATGAAAAGACGTCTCTCGACGCGTGCGTGTTGTTTTTCTATTGACGGCAAAGTCATACATTCATGTAAATAGACTCCGATTCCCCTTCGCCAGGAGATGTTTGGGATGATATACCGACGCCGCCGCCTCTTCCGTCTCGCTCCCCCAGCCCGAATTCAGTCCCCCCTCCTCCGCCAATCTTGAAAGGGGGGCGCTCTGCTCCGAGGTATATACCAATCGACAGGGACACTGTACCGGTACCCCCAGCCCATTACCCGGATGATGTCCCCGAGGACTGGTTCCCATCGCGCGCCTGGGCGCTAACAGATTTCATTACGCGCCGCGCAGTTGAATACTACGCAGCCAACGGTGAAAAAATCGTAGAGCAGTATAAGGCCGGGCGCCGTGTTCCCATGGATGATCGGGAAATGCAATACGTGCGGGAAAGCGGTATTCTGAAACGAGGTGCACTGGAGGAGTTTAGTGCGTGGCTTTACTTGTGTTGCTTCTACATGATTGACACCCGTAGTGAGAGCCAACGTTGAAGAGGGAACAGAGCTCAAACGCAAGCAAGTACAGAGGGGAACGGGTCCTGGGAACTTGAAGGAGAAGCAGGATGAGGGTAGTGGGAGCAACGTCCAGGAGGGACACCGGAGGGAGGAGCGGCCAGTCAAGCGGTTGAAACAGGCGGAGGAGAGTGGTAAGTGTTGTGAAATGTAGTGCTGTCGCTATACTGATAATTTGTAACACTGCTATAGCCCTGACACCGAGAATGAGTAGAACATATGCACGTTTAGGGCAATGATAGCATGGTTCTGAAGCATGTTTGCAGGAAGTGGCCAAGTCTTCGCAGCGCCTTGGACCAGAGAGGCCAATTCTTGCAAGATATTGTGGTACGTCGCAGACTGAGCCACTCAGGCGTAACACATGGCATACGCACAGCGTCTTTGCTGGGTCCTGGCGATTCAAGAGAGAGTCGGAGACACGCCACGATCCCGGGAGAGCGTGTGTCTTAACTGCCATTTTGTGGCCATGCCCGGCCGAGGCTCATCCCTTCAAGAGAACTAATAACTTTAAGTAGTCTATTGCATTCCTTGTATCTGCTGCTTGAATCAAGAAGGAATAAATATACAAAGGTAGTAAGTATTTGTTCACTTCAATGAATTCATATCAGATTTCCTCCAAGCTCCTGTTTACTGCCTGAGCAACTCTATTTCCCGCCTCCTCCAACTGCCCCTTAGCTCCTCATCACACACCGTCTTCAAGATGTTCCTCGCGCGCCACCTATCCGGGTGAAAATTCTTCCGCATCTGTTCTCCCATCTGCTTGTACGCCGACTCTGCCCGATATATCTTCACATAGCGGAAAAAATCGTCCACCGCGCTCCATGTCATGTCGCTCGGATCCGACCGCTGAATGTCCCCAAGAATCGGCCATGGGAGTGCGGAGAACGTCAGAGGGCTGCTTGACGAAAACGTGCTGGCAGAAAACTCCTCCAGCATGAAAAGGGCGCGATCCACCGCGATGCCTGGCGTCCAGGAACTGGACCTCGCGCCCCACTTCTCAACATCACGCGCCCGGAGCTCTTTCTCTCGGCGATGAGCAGCATCTCTCCATGACTTCTCATTGCGCAGATCCTCTAGCTCTGAGGTCTGTGACAAGAGACGCGTCTTCGCGTCCTCAAGCGCGTGCAACGCGTCGTCCCTTGCTCCTTCCATAACGCACAGCCTATCCTTCGCCTCTGCCAGATCATGGCGAAGTTGTTCAATTTCGGCTAGACTGTTTTCTAACTGGGAAGATGTCGCAGCGATATCATCTTGAGCGCGTGCATGCAAGAAGCGGAGGTGCTCGTTCTCAGCCTCGAGGTAATCTCGGTGTTCTGGGACCATACGAAGCGGCGGATCACAAAGGTAGGTGATTTCCTTTACCGCGTTATGAGCTAATATATGCAACAGGCGTGGTTGATGGGCGCTTACCGAGGGCGACGACACTATGCACACCGGGCTTGTGGAGAAGTGCAACGATATACGCTCTTCTGTGGGACTGTTGACGATCCGTAAATGGAGAGGAGATTCCTCTAGCTGTTTCTCCGCTTGATACACAGTGAGCCTGCGGGACATGACGAGAGAAGTATGCGCGCTTACCGATAGCACGCGTAGGGAATATGAGTTGTGCGTAGCGTCTATTGGGTCGGGCGTAGACCTTGATCGTAGTGTGGTCGTAGAACCATTTCCTGAGGTCGCGCTCCTCGACCTGTGGTGGGAGGCTAGGTATGTACAGCACGGGGGCGGTGAGGACATCGTCGTAGCAATGATGTGATCAGGAGAAGCTTTAGAGTCAGGAGGCTCAGCGAACGCCACTTACTATTAGTCTCGTAAGACGTAAGTTGACTGATACTCGAAGCATACTAGAAGGATATTTTGATGATAGCTTTAGATAACAGGCAGTCGACTTGTAAAGACGATGCGTACGAAAGACGTAGCCACTCTGGGCTCCTGCAGCGAAGTACTCCGGATGGAAGCCTTCAAAGACTATTGTAGAGGAGAAACAATTTGAGCTAAACCGAAATGATAACAGCAAGGATCAGTAAAAGCAAATCATCCCGGAGACATTGCACACCGCGTAGCTCTTCGCATCGAGAGTAAGCCTCCGGTCATCAAGCATCATGCGCATCCGACGAACTGGGGAGCGGCGCACGTTGGACGTGTTCTACAAAGTTCCACAAATCGCATTGGATGCCTGGAAATTGATTCATGAAATAGCACGTATATCCAGCGTCCAATTGAATATCCATCGGATCTGACTGTGGTGCGGAATAGAAGCCGGCACTGAGCTCCTCATCGGAAATTTCATCAATAACTCTTTGAGGATGCACAATGAGGAACCGATCCGAGTCCTTCATTTTTCGCCATTCGTGAATCCACTTCATGGAGACATGCATTAGTGAGACGAGGAGAAGCGCTCTGGGGACGAAAACCAAGGTAAGCGGTCCCGCTTGGGTGCGCGCGCGGAAGGGCGATATCAACGGTGGCGACATCCTCGAGAAAAGCGGTCATCTCGTCGCGTGTTTCGACGTCGAGGACGATTAAGAGATGGGTAAGCGTACTGCAACCCCGTAAGAGGATCCGCCAGTCCAACTCGAGGACTTCTTCCAGTCCTGCAAAGGAGAGATCGATGGCGAGATGAGTAAGGGATTTGGGAAGGAAAGGAATTGTACGGCCAGAGTCCACGAAGTTGCAACTGAAGCGGCGGACATGTTCAAGAGCAGTGACATGTTCAAGAAAAGAAATATCAAAGGTCACAGTGCTTGGGTCTCCCTCGGTCTCTTCAAATTGTATGAACCGAATATGCAGAGTTGAGACACCGGTGCACACGCCGAGGACGAAGGCGATATCATCAGCAAGGACATCTAAGCTAATGGCCAGTAATTTGACCCTTCGTTCAAAGAACGTCGGATCACGTCCTTGTCGCGCCTTTATTGACGCAGTAAAGGCAGCGCCGTTTTTGCTCGAATGCAATATAATGTTCCTATACAAGATAGGATCTATCCTTTACTCGAGTCACTCTCCGAAACAAGTCGACCTTTGATAGTTACACTTACCAGTTGCGTAAGAGTTTGTACGACATCACAATAGCTCGCGTTGTTATGTTTCTATCCAGAGTGGCGGCAATTTCGAGGATATAGCGCAGTATTTCGACGGGGATATGGGCCGGGAAGATGCGAACCTTCTGTTCGCGACCGTCTTCGTTCTCGGCGGATACTACCGCTTGGACATGGTTTGACATGGGTGTTCAGTGGAAAGAGCTCGGACCGAACCAGCCGGCCTGGCCTGCCTCGCGTGGTTCAAGTTGTCCAAAGGGCGATTGTTGGTTCAGACAATGAGACATACACACAGGATCAACACAGGATAGAGGCATTTTTTCAAGAAGCGCTGACCCATACGTAAACAATTAATAAGTGCTACAGCTTCATCAGTGCACTGGCAACTTCAGACAGACAACACTGTCTACAACTTGACACCCTGATCTGGCACTGGCGGAGACGCTCCCGAGCCCACCATTACCTGAACCCCCGTACTCGTAACATCATCCACCGTCACAAATATATACGCTGAACAGAAATGAGACTGCAGCAGGTCCATGACATGTTGGTGAAGGACATACCAGGCCCAGGAGGATACACTCTGTTATTCGGCGGACTCAAAACCGTGAGCTTCGTCCTGTCCTTTGAGAGAGATGCGGTCATGAAGACCAGACGCGAGCTGGAGTGGAAGGCATGAGATGAGAATCCCAAGTCCATCAGAGCGACTGTGTCTCAATTAGTTATTATCGATGTGGCAAAGGTGTTGATAGGGCTAACCTTGAACGGTCGACGCCCTCAAGCTTCGCGGTAGGTCTACGCCGATCGTGAAGCTCTCGTGGAAGCCTATCTGCGAAGGAACGTTGCGTAAAACTGGGCGCTCGACAGTCATATAAGGCGGATTGAGATACTCGACGCGGAATTCGCTGTCAGTGCGTTAATTTTGATTGACCATTAACGACTGGATATGTTCGCTCACGAAGGGAATTTGACACTGGTATTCGTGACAAGATTGTTCGCGTTCGACCCGGCGATGAAGATATTCCTAGGGATCTAGCTCAATCTCAAGACGCGAATGCTAGTCACGACGTACCCCATGGGAGTGAGTGTCACAGATGAATGATACAACCTCGGTATGTCAGTTGTAGGCATCCCATGATTGCTGATACGCCGCCCAACTCTCGCAGTTGGTGTATAGAGCGATGGAGTAAGACTACAGTCACATAAGTATCAGCTATCATGTTGTTTCGCAAGACAACACTTACACAGGATTATCAGCATTCGACGCACCGACGGGATCAGAGACGCTAGCGATAGCGGCGTACCCAGTCGCTGCCCCATTCGTGATGAGCACCTGTCCATTCGGTAACAACACCATCTCGGGCATTATCCGCGGTTCCAGCATGCGTTCGACCTCCCACCCCCGGGCGATGCCTTCCGGGGTAAGCACCATACGGCTGCACTGGCTAGATGCAGGCGTTTGCGAAGAAAGGTTTAAGGAGGGGATGCGATCGTCTGTAGCTGAGCCGCCGCAAACCAAGACCTCCGGAATATAATCTGGGGGCGAAAGTGGTAGGAGGGTTGCCGTCCCATCCATGGGGTTCGTAATCCGCACACCATTTGGGATGTCTGGAAGTGGGGTTTCCGTGTTGGTCTCGATATCGTAGATCACGGTTTGGTTGTTGGCGGCAATGAAGACTTTGCCGTCTGGCAGCGCGAAAGCCCTATAGTGGAGAGTAAGTTGACGAAACATCATAAGGCGACGACGATACAGACCTAGGGAACATATTGCTCGGAAGGGATCGCTTCAAGAAGGCCGATTGGCGAGGTACGCCGCCATCCTTGGGAGGGAAAAATTCGAAGGTGTTGGCAGGATCAAAGTTGTAAAACGGAGTGAGGTTATGGGAGCCGCCCATAATGAACTACGAAGGATTGAAGCGGATAAGATGAAATGAGCTTATGTTCTCACCAAAGATCCGTCAAATATCCTGACGCTGGAAGGATACCAACGTTGCTCAGCCAAGTGAAGAGTGTCAGGATCCTCGAATAATGTGCAGCTGGTGCCAGAAGCATCCAAGCAAGGCTCGAAGATACGAATACCCATCATGCCCACTTTATCGGGTACGGTATCGGTGTTTTCAACTGGATTACCGCCGACACTGACCTGAAGATAGTCGGTTGAGTATCATTCCACGGGAGTGTAAGAAGTGTACTCGCCATCGTGCCATTACTGAGAAAGGATCCAGAAGCACAGAACGAATTCGTGATGACATCGAGTGGGCTCGCTGTATTCGTCTCAAAGTTCCACAGAGCACCCCAGGCAGGATGACCGTTGATTTGCAGAGGGTCGTTCCCAGCTCGGGCGAACATGAGGGCTAGCGTCGGGGAGACTACGATTGCCTCGAGAGCTATTATACCGGTAGTCCCATTCTGTACAAAATGCCAGCCAAGGGAATCGGACGCAGCAAAAGCACCGTAGACTGCCGCGAAGATGGACAAGAGAAGAGGCAGCATATTCGAGTTCGGACATCTTGGGTTACACGAGCCTGATTATAAGTGATACTCAGTGGGAAGGAAAAGGAAAGATAAGAGCGTATTTACACACCATCCAACGTTTTGTCGGATGACAAGGATCAAACACCGTCACGGGACGTCTGCTGCTGAATTGCCGCATGAAGAGTCGCCGAGCCGTTTACGCTGAAAAGATCAAACTGTGAGAGAAAACGCGGTTGAAGAAGATAAAACCCACACAAGTATCAGACATCTTACTCAAGTGGGGGATAAATGGACATCGACGCTTGTGAACGTCTGTTCAATTAGCACGAGTAGCAACAACCCGGCTACATGAGAGCTACACAGTCCGGATACCAAGTGATCTTGTGCCCTTGTTTCGGACTGTGCCCATTTCATAGATTCGCAGGAGTTCAGGAAAATCGTGTATTCGGTAGGTCAAGATCGTGTATTCGGTAGGTCAAGCATGTATGTCTTTAAACTAAGAGCGAAGCCACGGTAATAACACAAAGGATAGGCGCCACTCAACTCTATACAGACTGCGAACGCAACGCCTCCGTTCGTCTGCCGAGACTCCAAAACGGAGCCCAGCAGCGAAGCCGTCGCGCAACATTCATCTTCCACGGACGGAACAGGTATCTGCTTGGGAAATAACAGTGACCTTGACTTGGTCTGTGGGACGTGAAAATGGTGAATCGGACGGAGTAGGGAAAATAATCGATTTGCGGGCACCATGAAGGTCGAGAACGAGGAGCAAAATAGAAAAACACGACTATAGGTGCTGACAAACCGCTTTCCCACGGGCACCCTTTCCGCGTTCGCATGGTACATGCGCAATTGGTACCCTTCGCTTAGCCGAAGCGTCGATGGTAGCGCGCTTGGCTACACTCATGACGCGTCATAGATTTTTCATTCACATAAACGACTTGGGACCGACTGGTGCACACTATTCCTAATCTGAAACTACACAGCGATCCCAGCTGCGTTTTCTGTGGCGCCTTTCAACGAGTGGATCTGTCTGGACTGTACAGATACGGTAAATCTAATATTCAAATTGCGCGATACTATCATCTTATCTCCACAAGACGACCAGCAGCATCGGTCGGTAGTCGTCAAGAAGACGAGCTCAGACTAAGATCTTAATCCGCATCCCACGTCTCAGCAGCAAATCAAGAAAGAAACGAACTGCAGAAGAACGCTCTTCCACCCGCGCGGGAGCGTAAACGAGCCAAAGCTGCTGCCGCAGCACCAGCAGCGCTTGTTGGACGTCGATGATTGACTAGCAAATAATTGTACTTGTCCATGCATCGGAAAATGTGAATAGTTCAACGACAGCATGATAGATAGCGGTCAACAGATTATGGACAACTGGAAAGCACGCGCACAATTGCATCCAAAGACATGATTCATTCTGCAATCTTGACAATACAAAATGACAAAGTCTACGAACGGGATACAAAAAGGACCCTTCGACTCGCTTGCCCGTCGAAAGACCCTGGGGATGGCCTGGGGTAATTGATTTGTATAAACACACTGAAAAACTGCGTAAAACTGTCAGCGAATGAAGGGAAAGATAAGAGAAAACGAACTCAGTGGTACCTCCTGAACGCGATAGCGCTCAGGGCAACGTGGATCCAAACATCAGTGTTCGGTCTTTCTGTTGCTCATCTCGATATAAGATGAGGAGTTCAAAGGCGAGTGAGTGCCCTAAGGAAATGCTCTTAGCGGACATGCGAGGAAAGGAAGGGAAGGACGTACTCGGGCTCTTCAGTCTCCGGTGGGTGGATAACTGAAAAGGCTTTCCTGAAAGAGGCGATTAGACGATACGAAAGAGAAATGAAAGGAAAAGACATACTGTTGTCGTGTTCTTCGACATCATAACGGAATGATCCTATTGCCAGCAAAGACAATGGCCGAGCCATCCGTGGGTGGTCGGCGCTGGTGCGCATAGCGGTGGTATGCGGGTCTGCATGATGGTGACATGCGGTGATCAGGGTGGTTGATCGGGGTGCGCGATGGCGCGGACAGCGTGTACGTTGGGCACGACGGGGTGTGCGTGGTGGGCACGGTTCTGGGTGTGCATGGTCGGCACGGTTCTGGGTGTGCATGGTCGGCACGGTTCTGGGTGTGCGTGGTCGGCACGGTTCTGGGAGCGCATCTGGCGCGGGACTCGGTGTGCATCGCTAGCACGGACTGGTGTACCTTCTCTGGCACAACGAACAGCGCATCTTTGAAAGAAAAATCAGTTGTTGCTCATCGTCGAGCACAGTGGCGAGCTCACCTGGCGCTGGGGTCGCCCTCACGGGGGGTTCCAAGGAGCAACGGAACGCTATCGATTGGTTATATAGCTTGGCGTCGCTCTTTAGGGCAGGGCTTATGCCACGCGGTGGCTGTGTTGTAGCAGTATCTTCAGAAATACCGCTTTCTTACCTCTTGCACTGTCAGAATATATTCCCTCGACACCAGTGAAGATACGCGTAGTGTAGGGCTATTTGAATATGTAGATACGCACCATTATGCTGGGCTACAGGGAAGAATTCTTCCCCTTGGCAGTGTGAATCGGAATCAACCTTTGCGTGGTTTGTCTAAGATGGGACATTTGAGATCCTAAATGAACGGCAGAGTACGTAACACTTTCAGAGGCATTTATCAGGCTTACCATCATCAAAGTCGATGACTCGGCGACTCGCAGCAGCCTAACTTGACATCCCTAGGACTTTTCGCTGTTTTGGACATTGCGCTCTCCATCTTTGCATCAACGGTCTCAGACGGATACCACACATTCGTGGCGATGTTATGATTCCATCTCACAGCTCTAGGCTTACCACACCTGTCGACGAGACTCTTGACGGTACCTAGGCAGCCCAGAAGCCCATGATCTTCCAATCTCGTGAGTCGGACACTTCCTAGGGTCACAAGATTTCTCTTCTATGACGCAAACCTTATAGCATCATTCTTCCGACCCGGTGTGTGGCCAAGGACCCATACGTTCAATCCTCTCCCGACATGAACCCATCCCCACACTCACCCATATACGGCTATAACCTCCTTCGGCATCTCGGCGATTCCCCACTTGCCACAAGCATACACAACAGCGCCTTCCATCTTCGGCAAGTTTGCCTCGTGTTGATGAAGTTTTAGCTCTACAAGGTATGTCTTCCCGACTTCACACGAAAGCCCCAGTTGTCGGAGACTTAATGGGCATGTCGATCGATGGATTAACCGTGTATAGTACGTCTCCCATGGGCGATCAACGCTATATAAAGTGTTCCAAGGAGGTCGATGCTTCTCGCCATCGACTACAGCTTCTCATCTCCTGCCCTCGCCCCCCTTGGCGTAATCCACCCCAAACTGCAAATTTTTCATCTCCCGCCATCGCAAAGGTCTGTCTTCATACCACTTGTCATACATCCTCTACTGACATCCAAGCTCGCTCCTGCTCTCATTGCCATCCTTATCCCCTCGTCCCAATCCTCGCTGTCCTATGCGCTACAGCCATGTACTCGCAAATGCACGGATTCCACGGCTTCCACACCCCACCCGGAGTCCTGCCCATCCCGCTCTCGTATGCTCACCCAGACGAGAATCTGGATCAGGACATGACCTCCGACCCGCTGTCTCTAAGCCATCCATACGCCCACGTTCCACGCATGCAACACGAGCAGGTGAAGGCGCTTGCTGACTCGTCTTTCGTTACCTCACCTTTACGTACCCAGCGCTTCCCAGGCCCAGCTGGCGCCTACGCATCCAATCAAGATCATATGATGCAGATGCCGGCGCCTATCACCCTTCCATACGGGATAGGCGGTGACTACGGCCCGAGCCATTCACATCAGCAGGGCACCACCATTCCCCCACCGCCATTCGATGTGAAGCGCGAATCGCCAGACCACGCGGCGTTCCCGCTTAGCTATCACCATGTTGAACACCAGAACTTTAGTACCTCTCTTAATGTGGAGTCGCATCTTCGGCAGCAGGACTTTCTACGCGGACTCCCTCCCACTCTCCCTGTTCACTTGAACTCGCTCCAGAACGGAAGGGACAACACCGAACGACCTCCATACACCATGATGCAGCTGGCTGCTGTAGCCATCGCCAGCCACCCGCGCCAACGGGCATCCTCGGCGGAAATACGCGACATGCTCATCGAACGCTTCCCCTACTTTGAGGGTAAGAAAGAACAGAAAGAGCTCGGCGTAAGTCTTTCACAAGATTTCACAATTGCAATTTCCCTTACTTACGCGACACGACCGCATTGCAGGAAACCCTCAAACACGCGCTCTCGTCCTACTACCTCTTCAAACGCGTCCCCCGCACCGCGACCGAGCCCGGCCGCGGCGGCCTCTGGGAGCTCGATGTCGTCACCAACCCCGGCGGGCGGCGCAACCGCAGAAATCCCCCCTCCGAGGGTGGATCCTCGGAAGGCGCGAGTCCCGGCACGTACCGTCCCGTGTCTCCCTCGGACTCGGACAACTCGGATATGTCGATGTACTCGAACAGGTCTGCGACGCGCAGGGGGCAGCGGGCGTCAGACGTCGATGCGTCTGGACTGCGGCGATCGAGGCGCCTGCAGGAAGGCCCTTCGAGATAATTTCCGCGAAGCCATAATGAATTTGTCTTCATCGGGTTTAATGGTTTTCTTTCGTGCTATCTTTGCTATCTGTCCTTGCTATGAATACGTCCTGCTTTCGCTTTGTTTCTTGCTTTGTTGTTTTGTGTGATTGCTCTCCTTGTTGTAGATGTAGAATGACGGTCATGATATGCTACTACTAGTCTTGTTTTGCTTTACCATCTTCGAAATGCTATCGTACGTCTTTATGATAAATGACAATGGGATCGGTTATGTTTACGATGCTAGTCTGACAGATAACATGTCCCCACCAAGGTACAGGATCTGATGGGGGCGTTCGCAGAATCAAAGTATTACGGCGTGTCGGACTATAGTGTGGCGTAGTCAGTGACTGCACCACATTGATCTGTGTTCGACTCATAACGGCCCTTCAGCGCTCGGTTCAACCTCCTCCGCCGAACTGAGAAATACGTTGGCAACTAATATAATCCAAGTATATCATTCGCTGAAAGCTGGTTGAAAGTCAACTGTCTTGAAGAGCGTGTTAGTTAGTAGTCGTGTTTAGACGTGCTCCAGATCAGCGGTGTGTTCTTCAAGTCAAGCCCTGTATGTCCTCTCAACGCACTCGAATCTGCGCAGAACATCGTTTTGTTTCCAGCTGATATCATCCCGACCGCTACATCCTTTGGATCGCTACCACTTTGGAGCAAAAAGCGGCGAGAACAGGCGGAATTGAGCCTGCGCTGGCTCTCAAGTTGCGCCGCCATCATAAGAGTCCAATTGAACCGCTTCGTATCGACATGTCACCTTGTACTCACGGGAGCATTCGTCATGGCATGAGGAAACTCCATCGCGAATTATCATTATCTGACTCTCTCCCGCGCCCTTCACCTCGTCATCATACTAAGCGCTTCTCATGGAAAAATGGTAAGTGACACGAGATGGATGCGTGAACGACGGAGGACCCGGGATGTTTTGAACTTCCTTGTTGTTTAGTACCACAAAGATCATCATTGACGAAGGTGATGTCGAAGGACCAAAACGGAGCTAAGTAGACCCAGCTAACTTACTTAGTTTAGACCTCATACATAAGGATCTCGCGGACAAGAAGCGGTCCTTCATTTGGGTATGCTGGTGGGTTTTCGGAACAAGCTGAGCACGTTCGTAGCTCGTCGGAGTCTTCAACCCCACTCGACCCGTCACGGTAATTTGCCTTCAAGTTGAAAGCATGCATTGCTAACGTCAAACCTCATATATCCAGATAGTATTGCTACGTCAATGCTCGATATTGAAGACACCAAGCGGCGCCAGGCCATAATGTTCATCATTGTTCCCCGTCAAAAGATAGCATCAATATCTTCAGAAGATGACACGCGGTCTGCCTTATAGTGACCAGCACTTCAAAACACTAGAATCAGCTTTGACAATCGTCATATTCAAACACGCACCCTTCCGCAGAGCACCCCACGTCCTTGGCGGCCCGCCGCCTGGTTTCGACTTGGCCGTATCCCCACAGTCTATCGCAGAAACAACATAGTGCAGCGGGATGGACTGTACCACACACGCCCACGCTGTGGCCACCGATACCTCCCCAGACCCAGAAGCACCGTGAGCATGCTGAGCGCAAAACGCACAGTCTTCGTGCGCGAAGAGCATGACATCCTGAGCGCGGCGCCGGCGCTTACTATTCGATGCGAGCCATGAGTCGACTGCGTAATGAGCAAACGCTGAAAGGAAAGGAAGGCTGTGACGTACCCCACATTATCGTCGCCTCGTATACCTCCCGCTGATTCCTGTCCCTTGATGAAAGCAGCTCGGAGGGACGCGATGGGTAGTCAAAGGAAAGCCTCGCGGGTGACGATGGCGATGACATTCCTTTGACCGAGGGAGCGAAGGGCTCGGAGGCGAGATGTTTCTTTATATCAGGCGAGACTGCAGCGCCCATACTTGAACAGGTAGGAGGGCTCGGTCGTGGTTGGTATTGTGAAACAAGAGGATTGGTCACGGAGAAGAAGGCCCGTTCGGATGCTATAATTACTGGTGAAGCAAGCGAGGTGTCTTTCGCGTCCGTCCGTCCGTCCGTCTTGTTACTCGGCAATTGCGAAGATGGTGGGCTGTTTCAGCATACTGTCAATTACCCTACAGCTTTGACGAGAGGGACCGGCGATCATGACCGTCAAAGGATTGGCTGATTGAGGTATCTAAGCAATGTATCAGTACCCAGTCCGCAGATCGAATGGTCATCGCGTGAACAGTATGAATGACAACAGTGTGAAAGTATCTACACGTTACACCGCAGTGACGGCAAACGAAGCCGCCATTCGGAGGCTGAAGTGGCGCGGCCGCCGATGGCTACGCCTAGTAGAACATGCAGCATGAAGTCACACTTTTAGAAGAACCTCTGAAGAAGCTCGAGCTAAGAAGGAGATCAAGTTCCTCTCTTCATGTGGAAGGATGGGAGAACAGAACTGTCATTACGATCACGTACTGGACACCTTCTTAATGACTTTCATCATCTCCTCCGCTTCTTCATCTTTCGCTTCCTGTCCTTTGGCCAAGCCAGCTGCAATCTTAGCCCTCGCCTGCATGCGCGCTTGATATCCCTCAGCAGTGCTGGAAAATACCTGGACCTCTACCTCAACAATTTGCGCTACTTTAAAGACATGAATCTGTTTCCATGGACCCTTCAGCAGCGCGCGGGCCAGTGCGTGAAGGGACTGCCGTCTGGTCGGCATCTAATGAGAGCTTGAGTTAGAGCGGAAGATAAGGTTGAGAAGACTACTTGACGCACGTCGACCTTGTTGAAGCCGCCCTCTTTAGGTTCAAGGTCGATATCAATATGGGGTCCAGGGGGTGCTAACGGAGACGATCTTTCAGGTGATGCGAAAACACGGAGAAGGCGCATACAATCTGGTCTTCCGCTCGATGTGAAATCATCCACAACGTCTGGCTCTGATGGCTCAGCATGTTCAGATTGCCCTTCGGATGAGAACTCTTCGACCTCGTCTTCGTCTATGTCCTCCGCGACCTCTATTTCAGGTACCGCAGGCGCAGGCGGTGGCGGTGGAGCTTTCATGGACGGCGTTTTGAATGGTTTCCTGAGAGTGTTTGCCGAACCGAAAGGTTTGGTGACTGGAACTCATTTCAGATTTTTCATTCACGGCAAATGAATGCAGACTCACCCAGCGTCGTAGGCCCTTGATTGGACACTTTAGGTTTCTTGTTCTTCGGTTCCGAGGTCGATGACTCCGCCATGAACGAATTGGGGCGTTTCCAAGTGCCGATGGATGGTTCTGCCATAGACTGAATACCAGACAAGGGTAGCTTGGTGGTAACGAGGCACTTACTGGAAACGTCCTCGTTTGACGAATCTCTTGTCACACGGTTCCGCCATTCATTGGCGTGCCCCGCCTGTTCCCAAGAGGAAAGCTTCAACTTTTGCCGGCGCACTACGTCCGGGTACTTGCATACCTGTGTGTGCAAGTCAGTCGAAAAATGAGTATATGCGTTTAGAAAGGTTGCGTACGTCGCACATCATGTCGCAGTAAGCTTTGCGAGATTCATCCGAATCGTCGATGGTTTCTCCGAAGTATCTGCATACCGCCTAGAAACACGACTCAACAAGGGGAATCGAACAGGAGTCAAAATAGCACGCACGATGTGGCGACAGACCTCAGTACTTTCAGCGAACTCAATCAGCTTGGAAAGCCATTAGGACAATACAGTTGAGCAAGGGACGGTAATGCTCACTGCTTTCAGACTTTCTTTAGCACTATGTCCGCGATCCGCCACGGTACCATTTTCAACGTCGGATAGTACTAGCTTTCGAGTCGAGCTTCGTGAATGGGCCTGTAGGACCCTGACGAGGTCGGCATCTTCCCGGGCTAACAAGACAGTCAATTCGCATAATGGGACGATCAGGAGGAAGCAGGTTACTGTAATATAAAATGCACTTCGCTGGCTACTGCAGGCGTCAGCGCTAATCTCTTCAGTAACTCATCACTCACCAAACCGTCCCGACCAGCACGACCTTTCGCCCACGTTCAAAGTCCATGAGTATACGAAGAGGTGAATAACTCACCGGTCTCTTGATAGTAACCTGCAGAAAATCTTGTCAAAAACAAGATGACTTGTGTGGTAAGACGTTTTACCTTCCATGCTCTTGGGCAAATCAAAATGAATAATGTACCGTACGTCGGGCTTGTCAATACCCAAGCCGAAGGCAATAGTAGCAACGACCTGTGACGACAGTGAGAAATGCAGGAGCCGCAATCGATAGAGCTGGTCTAACCACGGTGATAACGCCCTCAGTCCATTCTGAGAGCGTCCTATCCAGCTCGTCCGCTCTGTAATCCGAGTGAGTACCTCCCACCACTTTGAATAGAACAAAAATGGACAGACTTCAATCCTTTATGGTACGGCCTCGCACCCAAGCCTTTATTCCGCAGCACACCAGCAACCAAGTCGCATGCTTTACGTTCTCGACAGTATATTATCCCACATGCGGATCGTCCTCTTCGCCGATGCATATTCAAAAATGTACTCCGCGATCTCGTTGGCGCAAGTCTGGTCGCCTCTCGGAGCTGTGCACTTCACCTAGAGCTGTATTAAGCCCATAGCCATTCAGAGTAGAGATCAAGCTCACCTCATAGAAGAGGTTTTCACGATTGAAAGGATGAAGTGCTTGGAAGAGGTTCGTTTCGGACATTCCTAAGGATTTAATGATGTCGGTCCGTACCCTGAAGGAGTCTTAAGTTCCGAAGGCTTGAAAGACGGGAGACGACGATACATACGCCTCTGTGGCAGTAGCAGTCAACGCCATGATTGGGACATTCGGAAAGCGTTTTCGAAATATCCCCAGTTGACGATATCCCTCCCGGAAATCGTGGCCCCATTCCTTGATGTTCGATGTCAGTTGACATCTCGGGACAGCAAAGTGGTGCTTACTGAAATACAGTGCGCCTTCGAGTGTATAGTCGTGAGATTGGATGTCAGCCGACAGGAGAGTTGCTTACCTCGTCAACCACCAACCGATTCAGACTGCCGGCTTTGTAGGCGATGTCTAGTACATGCAGGACATCGTTCGTGCGCATACTCTCCGGAGTTACTGCATCGAGATTATATTCTTCTGTTCAGCTGTGAAGGAAAGAGCTTACTGTATAACAAACGATTTCCGTAAACGCCCTCCCTCATCTCCTTCATGATCTAGATGCGTGATCAGGACCTGGCCAGTTCAGCCCTCGGCATAAGCTATACCTCAGCTTTATCTTCAGGTGGTGTCTCGGATGTGTATGATACAACTGTTACGCCCTTGCGTCGCAATCCGGCGACCTCTGTCACAAAAGGAATCAGTCAGACATCAATAGTCGGAACAAAGGACGAACGGTTCTTCATCAGAGCTACGAAGAACTTCAGCACGCAATTCCATAGAAGTGCCTACAATATACTAACCTAGGAGCGGCGAAATGACGACGGTTACACCATTCTGACGATTCAGAGTTAGAAAGCGCCTTCAACGATCTCTTCTGTCTTACATCTTCGATGGCAGCAGGGAGTTGATAGCAGAGACTCTATAGTATAATGTCAGTGGAGACAGACTTTCAAGAACAAGACAGACTTTTCCGAGGCCTGTGGGTGCTAGAACAAAGACGTCGGAGCCTAACAAATAGGCAATTAACATATTTCAGAGAAAGCAGAGCGCTCATACCAGCTACAGCGGCTTCAACAATTTCTCTTTGCTTTCCCTTGTAGTCCGGGTGGCCGAATACTAAAATTACGAACGAAAATATTTGTTGGCGAGCCACGCTGCAGCTACCGCAAGTAGACGTACTTTCTTCAAGAGCCCTACATGATATGAGAATAGAAGAGAGACCGTGAAAGAGTTAGACAAGCCTTTGACATCGAGCTACCTTCTCGAGTGGAGTCATCGCTCGGTAAAACCGACGATGAAAGCAAAAGGCAAGCCCAGCCCCGTGGGAATAAACGCGTCGCGTCGCGTTACACATCAGCATCATGTGATTTCCTTGTCAATCATTCAAACAATTTCTCAATCTTGGTATAAACTGCCTAAGAATTCCGTTCAACTGATGATAGCTACGTCTAATCATGCGTGATATAGCTCTTTAAACCCGAGCTCGTAGCCTCCAAGGCCAAAATGAACGCCCTAGCGACGACATTGGCTCCTGCAGGCGACGTGTGCGTGTGGTCGTTAGGGTAGTAAGAGTCGACGACTGTAGCGCCGGCCTTGTTGTACAAAGCAGCGGTATATAACCCGTGGTCGACGAAAATTCCCCCAGCCTCCGTTGCGGCATCTTGAGAATACGTCGTGAAGCGGCTGGGACTATATGAGAAGGTCCCGCTCTCCCAGGGGTTATTGGGAGTGGGGCTGGAAATGATGACATTGGCGCCCCTCGTCGTGAAGAGTTTGGCGCATTGACGAGATAAGCCTCGTAAGTAAGAACGGTTTCGGTGACACCGCTGAAAGGATGATTAGAACAAATGCGAATCAACAAGCTTTCTCACTTATAAACAGTGGTGCATGTCGTCGCATATCCAGCATCACCGACTCCACAATCAGTTCGGCCATTATCAGTACTCAGACTGCCGCCGTCGTTGTGGCCGAATTCGATGATTACAAAGTCTCCAGCCTGGACATTGGGAGCCATTGCAGCAAAGCGACCTTCGCGAGTGAAGCTGCGCGCAGAGCGTCCACCAATTGCGTTGTTCGCGACGGTGAGACTAATGTAATTGGCCAGGTAAGCACCCAGCCTTTGAATGCAATGTAAGCATAAGTTTACTAAAGCGGAAGGGTAATGCGTACCTGCGGTGTCGCCATCGTTGGCCCCGTGGCAGCCATTGTCGAATCTCCAGCAAGCCATACAGTAGGTGCTGCGAGAGCGGCGCGAGCGGCGACAAATGCAAGGAATACCGGCTACAGATTTGAAAGCGCATATCGGACGAATTAGGGCTCCTAGAAAACAGACCCGTTGGTTATATGCCAGGGGAAACTCCGAGGATTAGCAACAGGACATCTTGTGCCAAATAGTGTTCTTCCATAAGAACGACATGCAAGGCATGGCCACGATGTGTGTCTGTTCAGACGACCAGAAAAATAGATTTATCCAGCATTTATCCATCGTGTTGGTGCAGAGAGACGATTCACGTGTTGTCGGGTCTGACAGACGAATCGCGAACGATTGCTCAATGCAAGAACTCCATATGCTGCGGAGGGCGTATACTCGGCGTCAATAGAAACAAGAACATGCGGAACGTCAGGTGTGCGTGTGGTATACGCGCGGGCCGCGGGCCAAGGCAGTGAGCCGGGAACGCGCAAAGAAGACGACGGTAATACTAACAGTTGCGTGCACAAGAAGGTCCAGAGGCATCTATGGAGGCCGTTCAATAAGGTGGTAGTCGTAACAAAGGAAAGAACGAATTCAGACCTGCAGGAACCAACAGTTACACTGCTTGTAGATCCGCCGCTTTGTCAGCATCCTCGGCATCATGTCCCTGCTATTCACCTCTTGGGACAGCTCTGCGCAAGTTCTATGGCATGCCTTAGAATATCTTGGTCTTGGACGCGCTGCGCACTTCAGATGGCTCGATTATACTCACTGACTAACGCGTCATTGAACGGAGTCGACTCTTCGACTTGGAACTGTTCATTCCGCCACCATGCCGTCCGGTGTCTGTCCGGTGTCCTGTGTCGAGTCTCACGGCTGCTATTGGTCGTCCGGTACAGTCTGAGTGCGCTTGCACGGGATCACTATTAAGGTTAGTGGGTATGTATAGGTATGGATAACCGTCACCGGATGATAAGTTATCCTGATCCGCAAGTGTGCACACACCGACTCCATCAACAGATCCGGGAGTAGTGGAAAATAGCTAGGACATACCTCACCACTTTACCACCATGTCAAGCCTCTCCACCAAAGTCTCTAGCGCGCCGCGGACGCTCGTTCTCTGCTTTGACGGTACATCCAATGAATATAACGAACAGGTGAAGCTTTAAAGCTAAGCGAATCGTACAAATGGCTAAATTCAGGCTGCCGCTGCGGAGTAGAATACGAATGTCGTCAAGTTCTTCTCCATACTGCACAAGGACGACGACAAGCAGCTATGTTACTATCAGGTACATCGCCAAAGTCCTGTCCTTAGCACGTTCATGATCCGTCGGCAGGCAGGTATAGGAACGTTCTTCGCTCCTGGAGTCGTGTCGCCACTTCTAGAGTGGTTTGCCAAAGTTGCCGACGAAGCCATCGCCTGGTGAATATCTTTCGCGGGTAGCGCGGGGACGTTTCTCACAGCTGGCTATCCCAGGTATCTAAGTGCGCACGTTATGGGCGGTACAACTTTCTTATGCAGAACTATCGAGCTGGGGATAAGATATGCATATTTGGTGCGCTGCACAACCGTTCATCTAGAGTTTAAATAAACTGATGTCTAAGTAGGATTCTCCCGGGGTGCGTATACTGCTCGGGCATTAGCCGGAATGCTGTATAAAGTACGTCTCCATCATCCCCCACGGTGGGTACTTATTAGTCCTTAGGTCGGTCTCCTGCCCCGGGATAATGAGGAGCAAGTTCCATTCGCCTACAGATTGTATACCCGCGAAGACGAAAACGGTGTGCGCCTCAGTGCGGGCTTCAAGAGGACATTCTGTCGGAATGTTCAGATCGAATTCATGGGCGTCTGGTACCGTATCTCCCCATAGATAATGTCACGAATGCTGAAACCCTCTAGGGATACTGTCTCGAGTGTCGGCGTGGTTATGGGGAGGACCTTACCGTTCACAACCTCGAACAAATCCATCAAGACATTCCGACATGCCCTTTCGCTTGATGAAGTGAGCATGCCTCAAAGCCTGGTCCCACTTGACACTCATCCTGTTTTTTAGCACCGTGCTCGGTTTAAACCCAACCTATATCACCGCCCCGCGCCCGGAGAATACACAACCGGTGATATCTTACGAAACAAACCGAGCTCAGCTGGACGTAAACCTTTCCCATTGTTCAACAAGTTTAAGCGCAGCAAATTCGGCGTGCAAGCCGAATCCTCTGACGACGACGGCTGGAACCCGACGATGTCCTGGAAGTATGGTTCGCAGGTTGTCATAGTGGTCCGTTATTCCTGTTCATTCCATAACCCATCATTGTTGATGACATGACCCAGATGTCGGTGGTGGCGAAAATGCCGAATGATGCTCCCAATTCTCTGAGTAAATGTATCCTTACGATGGATGGTCCGCCAGGCGATCCAGTCGCAGTGCGGAATCACTTTTGTAGAGTCCGCGTTAGAGACGCTCAAGCTTACCCCTGTGCTTCTTTACTCATGCCCACGAACGGCGTGGCAGAAAAAACGGTGATGAACGATGTAGATGCCGTGGACGCTTTACAGCCTCTTCACGATCCACTGCAATACCAGAAATTATGGTGGATCCTCGAGGTATTACCGACGAAGTACACTTGGCAAGATGCGGACTGCGTCTGGCATAGTCACTTTGGGTATGTGTTCATCATATTCCTTGCCAGCCTTGCTCGAGCTGATACTTGCAACTAGATGGAACCTTGGGCGAGGGCGAACAATACTGGAGAAGGAGCCCAAGTTTCACATCACGGTGCAGGCGCGTATGAAGGACCTCAAACTGGCTTATAAACCAAAGGCAACGTGGGATTCTAAGGAGACCTATGTAGTTTGAACTCTACAACCCGGTACTCTAACGTTATGGTTTAGGACTTGTTGTGGATACACTCGTTTAAATATAGTTCCACGTCACTGGGATGCGGCCCAGGGCCAAGGGAGCGAGGACTTGGAAGGCAGACGAAGTAAGGTCGACATCTCCGCTGGAGCATCCTGGGCAGAGGTCAGCGACCCTGGCGGTAACACTATTGCCATTGTCTGGTCACTTGTGAGATGAAAATCACGACGGTCTGTGGGATGAACGTACAGGTAACTTGGATTTGACGTCCACAGTTAGCGCCGTTGCTGTATTGCGCGGAGGCCAACGCGACGACGTGGTCTGAGTTCTGAAGTGGTTGTCCGCAGGCGCCGAAGCCACCGTTGGGGAGGTAGTAGGTGCCTGGCCACATCAGCATGAGACGAATCAGGGGAAAGAAGTGAACTCACCGTCACCACTGAAGGCATGGGCGGCACTGATAAGAGTGGCGAGTGCCAAAAGCTTGGAGAAAGAGAAGACCATGGTTGTAAATGGGCTGTGAAGGCTGATAGAACACTGAAGCTTGAGAGAGCTGGTGATGTGTAGAAAGCTCAAACCTTCTCGTTTAAATACTGCTCGCCAGTAACCCGCCAGTGCCTCTCCTCCGGGAGTAGTCCTTTGGGAACGGGCTCAGTCGACATCGCGGACCGCCCGTTATTGCGCGTTTGCGGTGATTTTGACATTGTAACGAGATTCTAGGTCCCTACTGCAATTCAAGTCTTTCAACCTGAGGTATGTAGCACGATATTTGGTTCCCGACATCAATGGTCCACAAGCAGAACTACATTGAGAGACGGAAACACACGGGTAGGCGCGTATCAGTGTGCACATCAGGAAAACCCTCCCCCAGTAATATACACAACATTTGATGGAAATTAGTACAAATACTCAAAATCGAGGTATTCAGAGTAATGTAGACAGAATAGCTCACATTTTCAACTCCACCGTAAGACACACAGAAAGTTCCAACAAATTATCACTAATGCACAGCATAGAATTAATGGTATCTAAAATAACTACACTGATCTGTACTACTGCATTCTCGCTGGTCCATCTACCGGCACCGCACGACCCCATTTGGGAAAGAGGTGCATACTGCTCTCGATGACGGAAACAGGCAACATCCCCGAGGCTGCTTGCGGTTGAGTTGAAAAGGTGCTGAACCATTCAACATAGATACGCGAGCTGGCGCAGCAAGCCTGTCCGTGGTTCCAGCTATAGAAAGCGTTAGACAAGATCAATGAGCAGACACGGACAACATACGAGATACCGTGGGCGCGCGTCCATGCCCTTGACCCCGCTATTGACAGGCGCTTTTAAGCGTCGGGCTCTACCCCACTACGAGTACAGTACTACGAGCCCCAACATGATCTTAAACGATTGCGATCTCGAACAAGCCATCGTGTCGCGAGGTATAAGTCCTTCGGGGCGGCATATGCAGGGCCGTGCTCATCGTCGGATACATCTTGGAGGCTGTGCTCGGCGGCGGTTGTAGCGCGTACATGATGGCAGAAACACCCAAGGACGCGGGAGTGGCGAGGACGACGGCGCTCATATTTTGGCGCCACTACCACGGTCCTTGTGGGCTTTGTCGTCTGTGATCCGTCGCGCGGGATGAGGTATAAAGCCAGTTGGTTGTGGTAAGACGGACGGATGGACTTGGTCAAAACCCGATGCTTCGGGCATCCAGTATATCGATGCATCGTAAGGGCAGTCACGTCCCAATGTTGCGAGAGCCCTGGGAGAACGGGGATAAGCTGGCGCAGGGAGCCATGACGGGAGGCGGGACTAAACAGGTCTTTCGGGTGCCTAGCTGCCTCCCGATATTCAACGCGAGATCATCGGCTGAGCATTCCTGATGACGCCATCCGTCTTCAACGGATTTTTACGCTGCCGCTCTAGCCCGCCCTCCCGTAGTTGTTGCTCATAGCCTTTGTAAATAAATATGGGTTATGTGACCGCTGATTTACTGCTTTTGCTTCCTCACCTCAGCGGATGTGTGTCAAGTGTGTCCTCGGGCGCGTTGAGGTCGGGCGATACAGCGAATGGCTTCTATCATCATTCAAGAACTGGCGGGATTCACGATATGAGCCTAGCCTCAAGGGCACGATGCGCGCCATGGGCGGAGGACTTGTCAAACTGGCTGGCGGGTACCATCTGAACCCTCGGATACAGTATGTCCTGTAGAGCACCTCTTATGTTTTGAATTATCTCTGTATTTTGGTCGCCATCTTCACAGAATGGACCTATCTGCCCTGCTCAATCCTGCCCCACATCTAGATACAGCAAGACTAATACCATCACCTTCGACCGCTTATCCCTCTAGCAGTGGCGGGGCACCATCAAGCTCATCTGGTCCAAAAATCCTCACTCCCTCGAACTTGGCTGACCTGTTTACTGGAAATTCTACTCCTTCCCGAGTTTATCTTGATGTGGAGGCCACCAGCCGTACCACTCTTTCAAGGCTCTATGTGTACGATGATCTTGACGCCTATGTGGATTTGCCAGAGACAGGATTTCCTCAGCCCATTGGGTACTTGTTTCACATGGACCCGAAGAATTGGTACAACCCGATGCTTGACTTTGCCTACTCGCGTGGCCCTCCTTCAGGCCGTACCTTGGCTGGTCAAGTTGATGAGTCCTGCACTCTCTACATTGATGCGCAAACTCGCCTTGACGTCCCGTGCCAGGAGCGTCACTATACCTGTAAGTGACCGAGTTTAAGCGCCTCAACTGTGCCCAACTTATATAACTTCAGGCCAAGGCTCAAAGCTTTGCCCAATGGCGGATCAAAATACTCTCTGTGAGCCTCATACAAGAGCTACACGAGACGATGTGTCTGCTCGCCTCACTGTTGATCGAGAAAGTCGCGCCGCGTCCTCTTCCCCAAGAGCAGCCATTTTCAGGAAAACAGCTGCACTTCTTGCTGCTGTTAGACGACATGGATGCCGTGCAGCACAAGACCGAATAGTTCAGCTGCCTCCGTCTGAGCAGATTGCAGTTGATTTCCTGAAGGCTCATAATGAACGAATTCGTCGCGGTTATAAGCCCAGCATTCAACACTGCGAGGGCCGAATTGTAATGGCAGAATTACATGATGAGACGCCTATCTTAACGTGCGCTCAGCCTTTGTATTAGTAAACGACTATCTTATTGATCTCTGCCAGCTGTGAACACTACTGTCTCAAGACGAATCGCGACCATTTCTGGATGGTAATCGACTGCTCCTATGACATGGAATACTTGGAGGCGGTGTTGGAGGAAGACGATGAAGAGATTACACGTATCGAATCTGAGGCAGAATCTGCAGGATACGGTCCGTTGGCTACTTGTTCTACAGTGGTGAATTTTTCATCAAAGAGAGTCGTATGCCGTTAGTTCAAACTCTTCCATTTGAAGCCTGAATCTCATTTTGTTTCTAGCGTTTGACCATCGGGACTCCAATGGTCGACTATATCAGCCTGAAATGATTCATGCCCCTTGCCAGGTGAAATTTCGGATGTGGGAGCCCACTGCAGAGTATCGCTCTAGGTGCCCATTCATCCTAGTAACTGTTCGAGGCCTTCATGAACACCCTGTACCTCTTCCTCAAAAGACGCCTCCTCGTCTGCGGAACGTACTCTTTGATTTATTCCAAAAGACAGGGTCAGATCTGGCAGATCTGACCGCTCGCCGATTCCTTCGCCACCCTATCCTTCTTAGTTTCCTGAAAGAGGCCTTTCCAACGGCTACCTCAGCGACTCTTGCTGACCTTCATGTCTCTTTAGCTAACCGTGCCCACCTGCGTATGTACATTGAACAGGTAAAGAAAGGGTTTTATCCCTTTGGTACCGGTTGGAAAGGTGGGTCACGGCCTCTGCGTTCGCTGTTTTATCACTGATCAGTCCTTCAGGAATCGTTCGTTTAAAAGCTCTCCAGGACGAACATCTACCCTTGGAGGAAAGATACATTCGAAGGATTATCGAACTCGACCCCTCTACTGGAGAAGAGTACACGGACGGCCAGGATCATGAACGGGAATCCCTGAAGATAGTACTTTGTATGTATCCAACAGGAAGTCAACGTCTACTGCAGGCATCCTTCGTTCAGAGTGATATCGCTTTCAAGCGAGTCATTGGCTATCAAGAGTTTGAGCTCGCTGGCTGGGAGTCGGAATCTCATCAGAGTAAGCGGCTTATTACTAGATCATTTTGTTCCCTTCACATGTAACACTTCAATCAGGCCTCACCTTCTGCCGTGCATTCGTCACCTCTGAGACAGCGGAGACTCATCTCCGACTGTTAGAAGAAATTGACAGCGTTCTTGAAGAGGACTGCGGAAAGCGTCTCAGTTTCTATCACCTTCACGCGGCAACTGTGAACTCATTCAAGGAGATGATCCTCTTATGGACCGGGGATCATCACCCTGGGCAGGCAAAAGGCGGGTTGTATTCTTGAGTGCTAGTGCATTGGCCTAACGATATCCCTCAGGGCTAGGGCTCTTCCTTCAGAAAAAAGCATGGCTATTGCCTTTGCGTCGAGACTTGTGTGACCCCTCCCAGCTAGTCTCTCAACTCTCTATCTATGAACATCTGCGACGCCTCTTTCGAGCCTGTGAGATTCATTACTTTCGAAATATCCGCAAATGTCCTGTCATTGAAGAGGTTCGGCAACTCATGCGGGGCCTGTCCTGCCTAGAGCATGCGGACTTTGATGGCGCATTAGCCAAGATCGAGCAGTTGGGTGGAAAAGCAGGGCGCGATAAGGGATTCATTCATCCTTGGACTGGCTTGGTGACTGAAGATGCTGTTAGACTGGGCAAAGAACAAGCGTGATAATGTGTTCGTCTTCCCTGGCATCTGTTGGGAGAGAAGCGCAGTGCATCGAGAGATATGGATGGCGGGTCCACGGCACACCAACAACGTTGAAATAGCGCATTTTGATGTCAACGAGGAAGGGAGGCGATGCACTCTGTTAAGCGGTCTGGAGAAATCTAGGCGCTACGACCACATGAAGCTGTTGACGCTTGAGGTACTTGTCCCGGCAGCAGCATCAAATTGTAGGGCACTGAACTTATCTTCAGATCCACGATGTTCATGGCGTTCGCCCATCCTATCGGGCAGGACATCCCACTGAGAATGCGATTGAGGCATTGCGTAGAAAATGTCAGTCCCAGTTGGTGTAGTTGGGCGAAACTGACAGCATTCGCAGTTGTTATCCGCCATAAACAGTTTGAAGCTGAGGACGCCAAGATTCAGACCCACAATGACCAGTGTCGAGCGCTTTGGGATAAGCATACAAATGCATGTAGGAAGCGCGACGAAATCCAACAGATCTGCAGGGAGAAAGGCCATCTCAAGACATACCAGCAGAAGTGGGCGACCGCGAACAATGGGGTCGAGCGTACGTACAAGGCGGTGGTAAAAGAGCTGGCGTTGGGAGAGGCTCTGGACCCCGGCTCGCGTAAAATACCCATACTCACTTCCATAGACGCCTTGCAGATGTAGCTAGCAGGTGTAAGTTTGACAAAATGCCACTGTCTATTCACATTTCGCATTTGCGGCGCATACATACAGGCAAAGCAACGATTACTGTAAATAGCAGCGCCGTACCACACCGGGACTGGAAAAAAGCGGGCTCGGACGTTACAGGAGAGGGGTCGGGCAGTCCTGGAAGGAATCGCTCCCTGGCGCGCCGCCACACAGTGATTGATTTCCGGCTCATCAGCGTGTGTCGAAACACCATTCCGAACATTTAAGAAAATAGAATAAATTTAATTAAGGACAAATACAGGGCTTCAAAACCAGTAAGGGTGTGATTCAAAGCGCTAGGACAGCCCCTCTACCAGTCCAGCATCTGCATTGACCGCGAGGGCGTGCACAGCTGAGATTAGCACCGCTTTCCATGTTACCTTTAATTTCTGCGGGACGGAGGGCGTGGTCGATGAACCTTTTAGAAAGGATGCTGTACGTAGACAAGTCGACGGCGCGCTCGTCGCGACATAATGAAGCCAAGGCATCGATTGGGACCAGCAGGGGCGAGTACAGCACAGGTAACGGTAGCCATCTTACAAGCCGTGAGCTAGATCCAACGCATCAACAGACAGGATATACCGCACGTGGTGCCGCTCTTCTTCATCAATCTCACCGACATAGCTCAGTTCGTGGTGGCGGCCGGCCGCCTCTAGGAACTTGCGACCGTAGTCACTGAGTCGGGCTTGGCAGAGTTTGAATCGGGGAAGGACGGCTTTGTCAGTGGTGGAATAGACGAGCGATTGAAGCATGTTTCGGCCTGAACGGAGTGTTCCTCTTCCAAGAACAGACGCACTATGCGGATGTATCAAGGCATTGCTTGGGCGTCAGTGAGCGCTCTAATTGTTGGGCACAACAAAGAAGGAGAGCATACCGTTGACTAATTTCCTTTGAAGATGCTCATCAACACCCTAGCCGACTCACTCCATTCCTCTTCGCTTTCGCATACATCTGCCAGCTGCGACCTGAGTGCGATAGCCTGATAACAGTAAGGTTCCGTTCCCACTGAGAGGCGGCCTGCTCACCTGCTCCTCGTAGCTCACGGTCTTGGGCCAGCGAGCAGGTCGTCTTGATTCGACAATGGGACAATGACGAGATAACGTTGTTTCTGGCGCTTGGAATTGATGAGGAGCGATATAAGCGAAATGCTTGGGATACTCTTTTCGAGGCCCTAGGAAAGAACGACCAGGTTAATGTACCGGTAGACAGAAAGATTCACCATCTGGTCGACGTACTGGCCGCAGTGTTTGCCAAGACTGATGACTGAATAAGTCGAGTATCAAACGTCCAGCCTGGCCGTGAAGGTAAGCGTCTGAAAAAAGCCATTTAGGACTCACACGAAAGCGGAATAGATGCACCGGTCGTCCGCGATGAATCCATGCTAACTTCCACGGCCTGAACGCGCGCCCGAACCCGTTGTCCTCATTCGGTGCAGCACTCCCTCCAGCACCGAGTCCACAGCGCTCCGTTCTTTTGCTTTCTTGATTCATTGCTGGCACGGTTGTCCCACGTACCGTGCCACGCCTTGCAGGAGTGATCGTGGAAGCGGTCAAAGCCACGATCGTGAGTGAAACATGGCAAAACAAAGGAAAACATACGCCTTTCTTTCAAGCGCTGACCGTCACGCGTCTGGACGCGTTCGCGCCTTTGTTTATTGATTTGTTGAGTGGGTATATAAAGGCGGCTCCTGGGTCAGGTGAGCTCAGAAATCACCCCAGCTGCGCGTGCGTTGACATACCCCCAGCTGTTGTGAAGGATTGCGAACCCCAGGCTTCGACGATGCCCCTCGTGAGCGCGCTGAGCGGCGCCTCCAGGATGACGCGCTCAGCCCTCAAGGCCGCCGTCGCCAGAGTATTCGGCCCAGGCGCTGAGTGAGTCTCGAGTACGAAAGGCACACAACGCCCTGACCAGACGCGCAGGTACGCTCTCAGAGCTCAAGACGACGGGCAATACGCGCTTAGCGTTGCCATTGAAGACCTTGCGCTCGCCCGGCACGAGGATCAGGACGACCTCAATCGCAACGAGGACCCCGCCGTGAACAGGCTCCTGGCTTCCCCGGATTTCCTCCAAACCTTAACCACAGAGTCATAGCTGTAAATATGAGGAACTTTTCTATAGTCCTAGCTAAAGGATTATTTTGCTCATTTATTAGCTCTAGCTACTAAGTAGCTAGCCCATGTCGCTATTCAAGTTCTGACTGTAGAATAATAAAATATGTCAATAGCAGGAATTGAACCTGAGACCATGCATATGTAATCAATAAGTCAAATACTTTAACCACTAAGTTATAAGTCTTTAATATAGCTACATAATTTTAGCATTTTATATCTATCTCTACCTATACTCAAATCTTAGTCTTCACTTAGGGCAAGCATAGCTTGCCCTAAGGAAGGGTTTTATTAGACTATTAGCTTAATTAGACTACTCCCTCAGTATTATTATTTGACGTCTTTCCCCACTCCGCACCCCAACCTCCTAACCTCCCTAACTCCTAACCCTAACCTCTCCTAACAAAATCCTAACCTAACCTAACCTCGGTCCATGTACCTGATCACATGACGTACTGTGCCTGAACATGTGACCTTGAATATATGCTCTTAATTATATGCTGTAGCTATACTATAGCTAAAGCTATGATATGAGCAAACATGTCTTTTAGCTGCAGCAATAGAAGTTGCTCATACCTTACAACTAGTGGTGAACCACAGACAATTCCTTACCCTCCGCGCCGAACGCTGCCCGTTCATCGAGATCCCCTATCACCCAGAGCCAACGTTCGCCTTCTAAACGGATGCGCGCACCAGCCGCGACTGGAGCCCCCAATCCTAAGCGTCGAAAGGTGCCCGTCCCGGTCGTAGCCCCTCAAGTCACGTACGACTACCAGTAAGCTAAGCCTCCACCCGTACTATACGACACCCTAACACAGCGCACCTAGGCCAGGTCAAAACAGCGCTGACAGATCCCAGCTCACGCTTCCGGCCTCCACGAAGAAGCCCTCAGAATTTCAGAACCCGCGCGCCCTGCGAAATCACCTCCACCAACAGAGAGGGAAAGCAACACGCGCGGCGCGCGCAGAAACGCTCCGAGCTCAGACGGGCCTCCTGGCAGAAGACCTTCCGGCAACATCTACCTGGTGGATGGGCCGACAGTTCGCGAAGGCTTCAGCTGCAGCCCTCCGCGCCGCTCATACATGCCTGGAGAAGGCGTGGACCCACCTCGAGGGCATAAGACTCGTTCCCTACAAGGGGTACGCCCTTCTACGCCCAGCCACGCACCAGCACTAATCTTTATCAGCGTCGCTACGAAATTTCTTGATGCATCGGGTCGCCTCCTGATTTATCGCTCGGAGGTTTCACAGAACGTCTTGGATCTCCTCCCAAAATTCATAGAGGAGGCTCGGGAATTTGTTGAGGCCTGTACAAGCATGGGCGAGCACAAGATTCAAGGCAATCGACGCGGCAACCACTGGTTCTGCATCGCCGGAGCGGACCGCAATAATAAAAAGGTAAGAAATGCCTCTTTTGCTAAACAGGCTCTCAACCCCATGCTAGACCCCTTCGCTCTCCGACTGGCATCGTGACAACAAAGACACCATTGAACACTTTTTCAGAAAGGGAACAGCTATGCTCGCTTTCAAGTGAGAAGCGCCTGAGATTTAACGGAGGTGTACTCACTCCTTTTTAGTGGAATCGCGAACGACCTCCTCTTGGAGCATTTTCCAGGCGTCGCCCAGCGCTATACCGACTGCAAAGAGTACATGGAGCAGAAGTACTCAATGTCTCCCCAGTTTGGACTGTTCTGGAACTGGTGTTTGAACGCTGCAAGGTCTGGGGTCAAGCGCGTTCATTGCGACCCACACGTTGATGCAAAGAACCTTGCACTGGGTATATGTATCGTCTTTGTGTATGGTACGCCCAGCTGCCTCACTTCCAGATTTCGGACTAACAGCTGTAAGGATGGTTCAATCACCGCGAAAAGGCATGGCTAGTGATCTG
Organism: Hymenopellis radicata; assembly: GCA_015501595.1. Taxonomy (NCBI): domain Eukaryota; kingdom Fungi; phylum Basidiomycota; class Agaricomycetes; order Agaricales; family Physalacriaceae; genus Hymenopellis; species Hymenopellis radicata. The sequence goes on from JADNRX010000072.1 coordinate 94,808, forward strand.
GGAGGCCGGTATCTGTGTTGAGCTTCCTCCCGGGGTGTTCTTGCTGTATCCCTCTTCACTTTTTTTTCATTTCAACATCGATCTTAAAGGTAAGCTCGGAATCTTTCTGGTAGTAGTGCTTGTCTTATCAGGATGCAGATGTCGAAATTGTCGCCACTGCAAACGGAGAAGCACCGACGCGTGAAAACTCTTACGCGCTTTCGGATCCTGTAGCACGAAGGCCTGAGGTTTCGGAAGAGGATTGGGCAGAGGGAAACGGACGCGGCTCAGTGGTCTGGTTCAACCAGGCGTCAATGTTTCAAACCTCAGAGACAGGGTTTGACACCTTAAAGAAAGCCCGTAAGGCACATCATTCTGGGCAGGCTGATAGAGAACGCTGGCTTGGACAAGACGGAGCATTTTTAAGAACGTAATTACAACTGGCAGACTAGGACAAACTCTGCTTTAAACCTCTGTAACCTATTTCTGAGCTACAGGGCATGTGTCACCCTTCTTAAAATGAGCTAGATGGCCATACCAAGTACGAAGAAGAGAGCAACCCGTGCAACGAACATCAGATGTAGACAGTAGGGCCCAGACATTCTGAGTAACCCCAACTCTTGAGTTCCACTCAATAAACGCCGCCTTTATAGCTGTCTCTTCTAAGGCCGGGGCCTTATATTCACCACCCTCTGCACCTTCCCCAACTGCCTCGTCAATCTCCGAAAGCCGAATCGCCCTCAGCGGCACGAAGAGATCAAGATCACCCTTGGATCTAATCAGCAGCATTTGGTTCACTGTGCACTTCGTTGGCGTCAGAACTGCCGAATTGAATACAGTAGGGAAAGTACCTCTATTACTGACGACCCAGTTCTTACACTCGCCATCAGGAGCGTGTGCAAGAAATCCGGGAGGACTGAAGACACAGAGGCATACGTCGCAGGTCACAGCGGCACGCGTGGCCAGTAGAAAAGCAGCGGGAGGAACACCAATCTCGGAATCCAAATCACTAAAAAACTGCCCAAAGTTGGAGTCGAAGAATTGGAGATGCTGTAAGGCGCAGTTCATTCCCAAAGGACGGCCGTAGCGAGCCATGTATGGCGAGAGAGTTGGGCCATAGAGGGGATGAGATTGAGGGTTAACTGCAGCTGGATGAGATGTATTGTAATAATGGTGGACAAAAACGAACCTTGAAAGACTCCCGTAGCGTAACAGTTTATGACGAGCTGCACATATTGAATGTCTACCGATAGGCTTAGAAAGGGTGCAATCAGAAAGAATGAAACACGCACCAGGCCTTGCACGATCTAGGGCATCCTCCATAGCAAAGAATCCTTGATACCCCATGCGCCGAGGGCGTGGCTTGGGGCGAGACAGTGGGCCTTCTTCCTCTCTTGGACCTGCAAGCAACATGGCCTCGACTGTGGCCGAATCCCTCTCGTCGCCACGAAGTTGGGACTGCTGGGAGGTGGAGTAGGCAAAATTACGACCGACAAAGGAAGCTCTGACATGGCAAGGCAAGGGCTCTGGTCATTGCTGACTTGTTGAGCGCGGGTTTATGAAGCACCTGGATCCTTCACAAACGGGTATCCAATAATCAGAGCAGTTATCGGAGACCACTCATCGCTACAGCCGCGCGCCTCATAGACGTACGGGAAACTAGGAAACCTTTTTTAAAAAGAAGGTAATGGAGAGATCAAGAGAAAGCGTCTTTACTCTGGGTAGCGGAGGCACATATTTTCGCGCACATTCTGCGCGTATTCTAAGGGTATTCCTATAGCTTACTTTCTGTACGGCAAGAAGGTGTTCAATTTCAAGAAAACATGTATGGAGAGCCTATTCTACTTCGCAAGCTGAGCACCCTGTTCTCCCACATCTTTACAAGCGCTGCCAACGCCGCTCTCTAAGTGTGCAACGTACGCAGAGGGTGAGCGAACAAGGCGACAGGTGGGACACTGAATACAGGCTGTAAATATCAAATGCCACACGTCCTGGGGAACTCCTAGCCTCGAGTTCCAGCTCATCATCGCTAAACCTATAGGGTGGTCTAAGAACTCGTCGGCCTGTATCTGGTCTCCACGAAGGCCATCCGGAAATGTACGAAGAACAAGTTCCTCTACATCATCCAGGGTAGAGGTTACAGCACTGACTAGAGGCTATGCTTAGAAAGCTATGAAAAGCAGGACTGATTGAACGTACCGTGCATAAAGACAGGCCAGTTGGTGCAAGAGCCATGTTCAATATGACCGTGATAGCCTTCTGAACTGAAGGCACACTTGCATGCCTTGCAGACAACGTTAGCAGCACGAATGCGATCAAAGGTCTGTGGAGGTAGGCCCAAGGAGGTGTTCAAATCGCGAAGAGCCACACCAGTAGCTAAGTGAAAGAAGTCGAGGTACTCCCAAGGAATCGCTTCAACGCCCGGATGCATCTTGCCATCGTAGGGTTCCAGTAAAGCATGACTGGGCCCCTGCAAAGTAAAGGCGGGATGGGACAACATGATCTCTTGAGAGAAAGATCAGTCGAGCTCCAAAAAAAGAGACATCTTCGTACCCAGACGGTGAATGTTTTCCTTGTATCGTTCCTGGAGGTTTTTGATAAGCTCAATGTCTAAAAAGATGTTAGCGACAGCTGTTACACCGTAGAGTAGCTCACCAGAAATAGATCGCTGAATTGCAGCGATCTCTGGATAGATACAGATGTGATGTGCCTTATTCCTAGTGCGAGGGGCTGTAGAGTCCTCAAAGGAATGAGGGCGTGCACCCAGTTCACCAGGTCGAACAATACGAGGATCCATTCGTAAGTCCTCTTCACGTTCAAGATGCAGTCGAAGATCCTCTTCTTCAACTAAAAGGCAAGTTCAGTGAATGAAAGGCGCTAGGCGAAACAGAGACTTACTGCTTTTCTCCTCGGATTCCTCTGGTCCGTACATGGAGAGATGATCTTGCAGCTCCTCTTCGGTATGAACGATCACAGAGGGCCGTACCAGAGGCAAGATCACTATGATTAGCACTCTAAGTGTGAGATAGAATCATTTTGAGAGAGAATAGACGCACTGTAGTACCTGGGGCGATGACTGAGAGGGCATTGGAAGATGTCATGGTAGCCATCGAGGCCGTCAACCCTCTGATGAAGGTGAAGGTCCATTCGACATTCATCGTCGTAGAGAACAGGATTTAGACCATGAATGCAGATAGGGCGGATCTCTGGTCGCTGCACAGACTGCTGTTGAAGGCTACGAGCTCCAAGCTGAGTCATGGTACCATTCATGCAGGAGCGATGAGGTCTACCAAGACAGTCATTCAGCAACGCAAGTGAGGCAGGTAGACGATCCATACCTGAACCAAGAAACCATAGCTTTTTGTTGGCGATTCAAGTGCAGCATGACCTCCTGTGAATTGGCGTTCGAAAGTTGACGAAGAAGGGCATCCACCCGATCCTGACGAGGCTCATTTGCAAGGAGTTGTAGCTGGCGTTGATTATTTCCCACGGGAAGGGTAACACTGGCAGCGGCTTGACCATGACCAGTACTAGAGCCTTGGGAGGGCGGATAAGGGCGATGAGAGCGACGAGGAAATGGAGACTCCTGGTGACGATTCGTTCTGCGGAAGCACATCTTACAGAGGGCAAGGGGGACTTCAAGTTTCAACAAGTTCATTCACAGTATATCAAACGGTCTCTTGCAGGACCCTCCGACGGCGTCGATACATGTACGGTAGCTAATAGACAGAGCAAGAAAAGGCAAACGCGGAAAGAAGAAAGAGAGAGGACCCAACGCGACAGTGTCGGAAGGTTTATAAAAAGGACAAAAAAGGAATACTTTCATAGTGACATTGGTGTAACGCCCGACAAAGTACGCTTTCCCGCGCCTCTCCTTACTAATTCCCGCCAGTTTCGTTACACTCGGCAAAGGACGCCGTCCCGAAGTCATCCGTTTCTTCCGATCGTGTTCTAATAGCCTTGACAGCCTTCGCCGCCAGGAACCCCGAAAGACCTGTTTACCATAGGCTCCCATGACGGTTTGTTGCAAGCTTGTCACAAGAAGGAAACTGTCAAGTCCGTTCCGATCGCTGGTCCGTGCGTGAGAATGCTACGCACACGTGCATGTTGGGTTTCGATTTTCTAAATTCCGAACACATCGCTCTTTCCTTCCGACTCCCATCTCAGTCTGTCCCAGATTCCCGTCACTTGGACGACTCGTCACCGTTTTGCTTTTACGGCTACCACAGCGTAGGCCTCCAGGAGCCCCCCATCAGTACTGTTGCTAGATTTCGCTGTCCGTTTCGCTCCGCTTTGGCCATGTCCCACTATAACCCGATGCTCTCGGTGGTGGGCCTCTCCTCATTACCGCTGTACCGTCGCCGACGTCTCTCGTCAAGATTCCGAGCTTGTGGTTGGTTGATTAATTAGCGGACTCTGCTCGATGGCGCTGTGATATCCTAGAACGTCCGTATCCTTTCATCACTGTCAATTTAGGTCTTGACAGCTTGCCAGTCCGCTCTTCTACAGGCGACAATACACGCCAGCGTGTCGCATTACAAGCTCAACAATGGCGCCACTCCGATCGCAATGACGATGACACAGCGCGGCTGACGATGACGATAACAATACGGCAAGGACGACGACGACGCCACAGCCAGGACAATGCCCAACCATCAACTACAGCTGCACTGTACAGGGTTGTCGCCGACGGTCCTCGTACACTTGAACATGAGGTTCCCGCCTTGATGTTTGGTCTCGTCGTTACCGCCGTGAGTCTCATAGCCGTTTCCTTCACTTCGGCGCTGATATCATCTAGATCATCGAATGGACGCGCGTAACTCGAAGGATCAGTTCTCTAGAAAAACGTGAACGGTGCTCTCAAGAGTCACATGGCCATGCTCGACGCATTGAAGGAACACAATTATCATACAGGCCACAACGTGCGTATCCCCTCCTTTGTTGAACTTACTCTGACACTTTCTTCAGCGCTGCTCAACTTGTCGCAACTCGTGGGCTGTCCAATGTCGAGATCATCGGCGCTACGCACTGGGATTCAATCGGCGACGAGTAGAAGCGCCATGCGGACCTGTTAAAATATGCCGAGTTTGTTCCTTCCGCATTCATTCAGTTGCACGCCTCCTATCTACTCTTCGAAGCTAGTACAGTAGTCGTACATGTAGCATACTCTTACATCTTGAATATCATGCCGTGTGGCACCATTACCCTTGCATCTGTTGTGTGAAAATGCACTGATAAACTCGTCGTAATGCTGTGATAAAGACTGGTTGATGTTGCACTATTTCAATGAAAGTACTTGGCAAGTTTGCACAGGAGATTGTGAATTTCGGGAGTAATCAGTACAAAGTACGTAGGGGACCGCTTGCATTTGTGCAAATATTGACTATTCCCGTTATTGATGTTAATACCTACAGAATAGCAAGATATGTCCTATTCTGCGTCTATTACGGACATAAAACCAGGGGACCATTTTCCTGATGCATGGCAGGGTTCTTCGTCGATATCTCACATCCGTGAGAACTAGTACACCCAAGAAATACCGTTCAAGAGTAGCGCCAGGAGTAGTCCCACGCATCCCAGAATCCTCATCAGAGTCTTCATAGGCTGGCTCGACCTGAAGACGTTGACGCGTCAGATATCAAGATTGAAACTCGCCGATAGAAACTCGAGGCACAGTTAGAGAATCCATTTCTTGTTCTACTTCACCACTGGACGCGTTAGACGCGTCGAGTTTTTCGGCGATAAGATCAATGCGGGGGGCAAGCTCAGAGCAACGTGTGTCATGCGTGATCGGAAGCACGAAGAAGGATGTTACTATAAGCGCCCTCGCCATAAGTGCTTCGAGATCATGCGAGGACCAAGGAACATTGGGCTTACTGAGATGCGTGAACACGTGAATCAGTCGTTGAATTGAATCTCTGGCCTTTTTTCTCATAATCCCATCCTACTAGACATGCGGTAGGCCTCGTACATGGTCGATCTCCACTGAAGTCGCATCATCTGACACGACAACCAGTCGTGTCCCGAAACCTGGAACTGCACCGCAATCTCAATCTATAACCATGGTTCTAGTCACATTGTAGGAGTGGCGTCGCTGGGTTGAGATAACAAACGCTTGGGGTTACGGGCTCGCTTCCTTCTAGTTGACAATCATTAAGACTCGGGCGACCCCAGGCGAAAATATTTTCCTCTTGCCACGAACCGGTAGGGCCTAGTACCTAATTCCTCGGAACGCCTAGAGAAAGTGCACTCTCCTCAGCAAAATATCCTACCCGCACCGCGAGGGTACGTGGTCACGTAAAGACCAAAGGGATCAAGGATATGCCTTGACATACCGCCGCGCTCGTGCGTCGGACGAGCGAGGAGAGGTAAAGCATGCACTATTGTATCTTTACTAGGCTCTGGATCCGCCGAGAGCCGTATTCGAAACGTGCTTGGATGGTGACGAATCGAGCCCAGAAGAGTCGGAAAGGAAGTGTTTGTTGAAGCAAGGTATCTAGTAGAAAGGAGATTCAAGAGCTAACAGTGACAACCTAATCAGATGGTAAGATCGGATGTTCGTTAGAGACCGCTGCCGCACCTTCAGTCTGGATGGTGAGCTGTTGAGCAAGGTCGCATCCATGCAGCATTGGTGCTGTACAGACCTGGTACAGAAACGTTTCGGCGAACAGGCACACAGTTTGTAGATGTCGTCGCTTTCTGGTTGCATCATAGTGGCTGGCATTTCGACTCGACAAGACAAATTCTGAGCGACGTCTGAGGCAATAAACACTGTCAGGTTCGAGGGACACAACTTAAACGAGTATAGTAGTCTGCGGAAGAAAGAAAAGGTCGATTTCGCTCCAAATGGTTAAGACCTAAAGGCAGAAACCTGAAAATGACCTCTAAACCACAGAGGGCGCGTGTCACGCGAGACAACGAGTTACAATGCATCGTGGATGTTGAATCTTTCGAAATTTTTGCCAATTCAGCGACCCAAAATACCCGATCACGTGAGTTACCTCCCTTCGTAAGAACCGTGGCGTTTCACACAGCGACAAGCTTACAGCTCGTCCTTCAAAAAAAGGAACAAGGAAGGGCATGAGAAGCATCGTAGAAGTGACTTCGTCCTAGATTTTAGTCTTACTCTACCCAGCGTAGTGTTAGTCTGGTTGAGGTTAATTTTAGTCTAGTGTTTAAGTGGGGGGCTGTACCGTGGTTGGGCTTATTATGTAAGTTGCCCATTTGCGGCTGCCTACGTAAGCTCAGCGAGATAGCGGCGGACACTGCCTGCGTACTTAAATCAACCTCGGCGCGGATGATTACAGGCTACGAATCGACCTCAGTCAATGGGAGAAAAGCACGTCCAGCAGACATCAACACCACATGGTCACACCAAGATGAGAAACCGCAAAGTGAATTATAATTAGTTGAATGTATGTAAAGTACTAGTCATTTGGGTATCGTCGTTGTTGTTACTGCCGCGCGCTGCTGCATCCTCGGATGTGCATCAAAGTCTGCTTTGGCTGAGTGTCGTCCATATCGGTGTATCATCGTCGCCAGATAACCGTGGCTTCATCGTTGCCGTCATTGTTCGGTCCTCGTAGTTGAGCCCCATCGCCATCGTCGAGTCCTTGTCACAGCGTGCTTGTTATTCCTGTATCCCGGTCGAAATTAGAGTGTCCTCGTTGCCGTTGTGCTATCTGTATCAGCCGTTGTCATTCTGTCCTCGTCCCGTATCAGGTCCTCGCTGCCTGTCGCATCTGTGTGGCCTTGCTCTCGCTATCAGCGAGGCCTGTGTTTTCCTTTGGACATGCCTTGTGGTCATCGCACCCAGTTGTCGCCGTGTCCTCGTCACAACGTTGTGTCTTGGCAACAGTCTTGTCACCGCCTTACATGCCGCTTTGTCGCTGGCAAATGCTGGCGTGAGAGGATGAGCTCTACATCCTGAAGGAGAATGAGTAAACTAGTTGAACTGAAAGCTGTCGGAGAACGCACCTGTCTGCACTAACCGCCAGCAAGCGGCGCGATGCTAGATCCCACCCCCCACTATCTCCCACGACACGGATAAGAGGACCTCGACGGGTGTTTGGAAGCAGTTCATCGGAGTTGACGGGTGTCCTACGTAGGTCTGAATGACTGGACGGCAGAGAGAGCGGGGGCGGCTGTAACACGGAGAAGACATATCATGATATGACCGGCTAGGAGAGCTACGCACCGTCAAAGTCGTCAAAATCGTCCTCAGGCGGCGTCAGTGTCGGCTGTTTGGCAGGCTTAGACATAGTAGGCAAAAATAGAGGCAGTTGCGGCACAGAGTAGAGACCTCAACGAGTCCGACGCGAGTCAGACTCGCGACTCGTAACGTGAGTACTCATGGAAAAAGAAGTCCAGTTCAGACTCGCGTCGGACTCGACTCGCGATGACTCGCGAGTCATCGTGAGTCCACTCGCGAGTACTCACCATGAGTCCGAGTCATCTCGGATACTCACGAGTACTCGCGAGTCCATCACCTCCCAGCATTCATGCACAGCGAGCATCCCCGGGCAATGGCACGGGGACAGTCAGCTGGGCATGAGGGTAGGGTGGGTGGTGGTAGGAGGATGGTGATGGTGGTGGAAGGATAGTGGTAGTGGTGGGAGGATGGTGGTGGTGGTGGGAGGATGGGAAGGTGGCAGAGTGGCGGTGGGAAGGTGAGAGAAGAGTGGTGCTCACTGTACTTCATTCTCCTCCTTATCAATCAATCATTGTCCACCCATCATCCTCAAACTATTGTTGACATCTAGTCGCCATCGTGCAGTCGAGTCGTCGCCGCGTCGCTGCAGCAAAGTTGTTGCCGTTGCGGCGGTTAAGTTGTTAGCGTGATTGAGTTGGCGCCGTTGCCACGGTCAAGCTGTTGGCGCCGTTGGGTCGGGGTCGCGGTCCAGTCGTCGTCACCGGTCGTCGTCACCGTCCAGTCGTCCATCCAGTTGTTGTCCCAGTCTGCTGCTGTCACAGAGACAGCAGCAGCACATCTGGCAGAGCCAGATTCCGAAATCCACCACTCACAGGCTGCCTGACAATCGTCAGAGCAGCGGGAGCGACAATCGTCACTCCCTGGGTGGTGGTGGTGGTCGTGGTGGACGTCGAGAACAGAGAAATACCACTCGATCAGACGCTGACGCGTCGCTTCGGGACTCGGCCCGGATCGCCGGATCAGGCTGGATAATCGCGCCCGTCTCGTTCTCGAGACGTTGCGGACCATTTGCTCTGCAAAAAATTCGTAAATTTAGTTTAAATATATATCTAAATATTTGCGAGTCATCGTGTGATGACTCGCGGTCTGAAAATGAATACTCAGACTCGTGCTCGGACTCGCGAGTATGTGACTCGCGAGTCACACGAGTGCGAACGCCGACGTGCCCGAAGCGAGTCGAGTCACCAGATGACTCGGTGACCCGGTGACTCGTTGAGGTCTCTAGCACAGAGCCACTCGTAAAGCCGTTAGATGCCCAAGGGACCAGGGAACAAGACGTAGGTGGAAGCAAAATATGTGTCGCCCAATTCGGGTGACTTACATAATAAGCGCAATCACGGTACAGGCCCCAACTTAATCGACAGACTCTATACACATCGATCAACCTCACACTGCAAGAATCGATCGTGTATATTGCGTCTGTTTTTAAGAGACTAGGTTAATTTATGCTACGGTATGCCAAGGGTGGTCTCGGTATCGGAGGAGCTCGTGGAGCTATGCTCCCGAGTTCTTGCATGCTCAGAGTCATGGACAGCGAACCTGATGCTTCGGCTACGCTCCGTCAACGCGACCTCATGCACTTGACCAGCAAGCGCTGCTTGCTGCCGCTGCACTAAGACGATGATCGTAAGAGGATATAAGCCCTGTCGTAATGATTCCTGTGTGAGGTCTAGCGTAGTTTGAAACCTCAACAGAACTGACCACGATCTGGTTTCCGACAGAATTAAGCACCGCAGAGAGGAAACTGAAAACTTGCGGGTCTCCGACAGATGGGAAGTACGTGAAGCTTTTGACACCCTGAAATCTAATTCAGACACGGGAACTCGTAATGAATGGCGAGACACAGACCCAAAAGACAAAATACACGAAGCCGGATTCGATCAATACGAGGAGTATTCTATGAGGAAGCGATTTCTGGAGTAAAGACAACTTTCACCACATCCACAGCAGCGCGTAGCGCGCATACCCACACTGGGGGGTGCACACCCACACTCGGGGGCGCACACCCACACTCGGGCATGCCCATCACAACTTGAAGAGCATATCGAGACTTCAGACATGTCAGCTGTGTACGCCACACTTCATGTGCATGTCACTCAGTGTGATGCCGCCGCCACCGTTTGAGTAGAATAGAAGTGATTATGAAATTGTTGTAGACATCATATATGATTAAAACTTTTCTAGTAGGAAAGATGTCCAGTTGCCTTATTGGTGTAGATACGAGCGATGGTAACAGCTGTAAGATGGAATGAGATCATAATACATCAGACTTGGAGTAACGGGGATCTAACCTCGTGCTGCTGGTGCATACCAGATCACTATCTCCCACTCCTTCAATTCACCGCGTACACGTCTGAATGTGGCATCGACACGCAGCCCACTGGCAAATGCGCCGTGAACAAAGTTTAACAAATATGAATATCCACTATAGACGAGTGTTCCACCGCTTGGACTCATCATCACGGTGTGGACACCGTGCTCAGCAAGAGGTTGCTCTGTGTCAACTCGTACCAATCCCATCAGTGCTGCAATACTCATGAGTACCACATTGGAAAGTGGAGTAATGAGTACATGCCTTCAATCCCTAAGCCCAACAGAGATTCCTGGCGACACTCCTGATAAAGGAACCGGTGTGACTGAAGGGCAGGTGAGACAGGTGCCGTTCCGTTCGTAATCAAGCGCGTCGCTGGTTCTACATTCGAAAGTGATTCCAGGATTACCATGCAAAAGAACAATGTACCCGTCACAGTTTCGCTGTCAGCATCCTTTTCGCCACGTTCGACACATAAACTGGCTGGCAAGTAGGTTAGGAAAGGCGCAATCGAACAAATGGAACGATCGAACAATTGGAACGGGCAGGGAGCAAACACGATGACAGCGTCAGAGAGGGGACCAACAGTTCTAATAAGTGAATTAAGCCTGCTGTTCAGAAAACTGGGAGTAGGACGTACCGTCAAGCTCATTCACATAATCCGAGGTATCGCCGTTGTACGCTGTGCCGCTCGCATCGTCCTCTGGCTCCACCTCTGAGTCGGAACTATCCAAAATTTCGAGAACCTCGTGGCCGTTTCGAACTGTTGACCGTGTTTTGATGTCCTGCTGGGGGATGCTCGTCGCCGCCGTGTCAGGCTCAATCTCGCGCGCAGTTTCCGGCTCCTGTGTAATGGGGAATGGTGCCAATTTCGATGATTCGGGGACGGGCTGCTTCAGGAAGGTCTGAAACTCGCCTACATCAACCGAATTCGTGTCCAGAGACGTCGTGGGGTTTTGCAAGGTGTCGCGTGGGGAAAAAGTCTAAATCGGTCAATGCACGCGATCCGACAGCCAAATGAGGCACATACGTAGTCGCGGAAAGCCTTCACGTCCTGGTTGCTGACGTTGCCCAAGAATGCGCTGTCGCTGTTCGTTCGAGCGCGTCGCCGACTCATGACTCAAAGTATCGGAGACCTGAAGAGCAGGCGGGAAGGTGGTGGACGGAGGGAAGTAATTTTTGAATTTCAAATGTAGAATCGCGCGACATCATTTCCCAGGACACGACGTAGGCTAGCCAGTGCGGATGCCCATGCCCGAGTGTGGGTGTGCACCCCCGGATGTGGGTGTGCGCGTTCTAAGCTGCTATGGATGTGGTTATAGATGTATATACTCCGATTTCTGATGCTTCAACAACGGTGCAATGTCATTCATAGTGCGCCGGTAGCGCCTATGCGACGTTCAGTCTTGCGAGCTCAAATCAGCACGAATGACAGCGCTCACCAGACCTGGTACACTATGACGAAGGTGGCACAGAAATTCGTCCCCAACGATATGAAGTATGTGGCTATTTGCGAACGGGAACACCTCTTGGGGCGTCCGAGGTAGCGGCCATATTCCATTATGCATCCTAGGAAGTAGAGTCCCATGCCTGGTCCATAGAAAGTGAATTGAGCGACGGTAGACTTATAGGGAACATGCTTACCGAGCGAAGCTGCGAGCATAACGACCAACGGTATCAAAACGCGCTTCCTGGATCCGGAGAGCGCGTATGCTCTCCATACAACAACGGCATCCCCAATGATGAACTTTCAACAATGCTTCGGTGCTTTCGTTGTCAATTCGCAGCCCATTAATGCTCACCTCGAAAGTGTATAGTATCGTCTGTGCGAAAAATCGCCACTGGTTCAACTTGGAGTCGCTGAATTTCGGTATAGCATTGGTCATTTCGTGAAGCAGTTGAACAGGGACCATGAGGTCGGCGATATCCAGAGCCCATAAGGCCGTGGAAATGGCGAACATCAGCAGCGTTGTGGCAATCATGATCATTCTCCGCCAACTCCGGAAGCCGTCTGGCCGACTGATGGACATAAGAATTGAGCGCGTACAGGCGAGAATCACTCACAAGAGAAATCGAAAAGCAACGATGAGAAGTATGATATGAATGCCTAACAAGCGCATCTTAAATGCGCTTTCGACTGCTAAGAAAAGAGAACGCACCATAGAATACGCTTTCACATATTACAGCCACAATTCGCGACCTGATTTTGTCAGCGAACGATACTAACCAGCGAGACTCCGAGTGTGTGATGGGCATGGTTGGGCTACTGTCCACCTCGACGCCCATGGTTTATTATCATGTTACGGGGCGGGACGGTATGGTGGGAAATGTTTCGAAGATGGTCAAAGTGAGTCTTCCACAGGGATGATGTGGTAAAGCACAGCACTCGACAGTGTTTTAGGAAGCCCGCGCAAGTCGCTTGACGATGGAACCTGAAGATGACAGTCAGTCAACCAGGGCTCCACACTTTCAGAGCGAATACACGCCTCGAATCATCCGAGTCAACGTTCTCCGTCTCTTCCGTTCGCGCGTTGCGCCTGGTCATATCGTGAATCTGACACCTTCATTCTTGCACACGAGCAACTTGGAGCCTGAGGGAGTCTAGCACCAGCTGCTGATGCAGCATCTACTCGTGATGCCATGATTAGCATTGCTATTCTCCGAACGGCACGACGTTGGAGCTGGCGTGGAGCGAACTTACATGAAGATGATCCGACATTGGTGTTCCGTGTACACATGCATGATTGTTATCGATATTTCGCGTGAACAGACGCAAAGACGCTACTTCAGGTCATATCCTTCCTGACAGACGTAATCATATCCTGCATGCCGCCAAATATACATCGGATGAAGGGAACATAGTCCCCGTTGTACGCCTGAAAACAAATACCCGTATATGCAGATTGCGCGACGGAAGGACTGAAACATACCTTAGTGATGCTATCATAATATGCTGCGCGATGCGGTAGACCTATGCAGATCGGCGGATAGCCCTCTCTTATGAGAGGAATAGAAGCAAGCAATCTGGCCATGCGACCATTTCCATCCTAGTCGAGCTGGTGTAAATAGGCAGACAGACGCTGATGTAGCACAAACCTCGAAAGGATGGCATCGTGCGAAGACGAAATGTAACCAACTCGATGTTCCAAACGGGTTTCTCCAATTCCGGATATATTGCTATTCAAGTTAGCTGAGCCTATTCGCTTCGCAACACTGAAGGGTACGGACCCTGGCCATCCGACAGATGTACTCCATCTCGTTATCGACTTCAGCAAAAGGACAGCATTCAGTATGAAAAGATCCCTTTATGATAACTGTCTTCCTCGAAAACGAGCGCGTACATCCGATATTCACGTAGGACTGGAGTGGTAGGATTCGACATGACTTCATTAGCAGGCCGTGAATGTGGCAAATTAGTGCCGGGGTCAACTTGTCTGGATCGTCTGCTAACGTCTGAAGAAGATCATATGCCTAAAGATGTTTGAATGCGGACTGGGATCGGAGCAGTGGCATATCATACCGAGAGTGTATCGATGATGATACTCTTGATCTTGATTGGGTCCTTCAGCAGACTCTCTTCAGTGAACCTAACGGTTCCGTCATCGATGCCGCGACGAATGAGATCTCTAGTTGACTGTTGAAATATTGATCAAAATGGTCAGTCAATCGATGAGAAGCCGTACCGACGTTGTGAGCAGAAAAGTGCTCTCGATATGATTAGTTTCGATGGATAATTTCTGTAAAAAACCAGCGAAGTATTCTGAGCCCATCGCTTTCAAGGAATTCCATTCTTGAAGCAATGTGCCGTGCCCGTCAGGAAATTGCGGCAGATCCAGAGGAAACCGGAAGGCTTTCGTGGGTTTCCATTCTTGATAAAACGTTTCTGCGCGATGTCTGAGCCTCTTAAGAAGCCTAGGATTGTTAACATACGCTTCTTCGACTCTTGAAAAATATCTTCTGTTGTCGTGATGAATAAATTTCTGTAGTTATCCACGAACGCGTCCAAAACCGGATCTCGGGGTAAACCTATATTGCCAAGGTAGTTCTGAATCTACCCTCAAAGTGTATGTAAACGCGTCCGGGAAGGCTTGGGCGACAAGTTACCTTCTCATAGTGACACAAAGCACGCGCGTCTGCATCCCGTTGGCAAAGTAGGCGGGCTAGTTGCATCCTGAACCAAGGCTTTGCTGGGTACTTCTCGACAAGGTCTTCAATTGTGAAGATCTCGTCCCCGTAAGGTCCCGGATCTTCGTACTTTCGCCAATCCTCGTCTTCCACGCCGTCTGGAAGCTCCTAGAGGCGCCATTTAACACACCGTTATACAGATAACAGGACTACGTGCAATTAAACACGGTGTTGCGGCGGGTACATCAGATTGGGGGGCCATTGAGCGAGGCAGCCAGCAAGTCGAGGGGGCGTGATGATGGTACAGAGCAAGAAGGTAAACTGCCGCCGGCGTCCTATTATCCGAAAGGCCACCATCATAACGTACGTCAATTTCAAGGTCAAAAAGCAAGTCCTATGCCAAACTATACTGGTGTGCTCATGTGAGTTTATCTACGAAATTATTTGCAGCAATTTCCAAGGTTATTTAGCCTCTAAGTGAAGCTTAGGCTAGGCGGTTCCTCGGAAAGACTGCACTAAGGCGTAAGTAACGCTTCGTACGAGTCCCTGGATGTGTGGTAGTATCTAAGGATATACCTACATCAAATACCGACGTGAATGAAGGGTACCCATTTGAAAAAGTTGCTCTCCCCGACCTGATCCCTCAATTTCCGCACGGCATAATGAAGCGCTTCTGCTGTCCGACTACTATCGCCATGCGCGTCGCTGATGAGATACGAATAGAACGCTGTAGCGAACACTGGCGCGTCGTTGTCATTGATCGACCACATCGTCCCAACCACATTTTGAAATCCCGCCATGAACATCCCCGCCGCTAAATGGACGGCCTCGTCTGGCACCTTGCTATCGCCCGCTGCCGTTTGACATGCAGACAACACAGCAAGCGCCTGGCCTCTATCGAACCGAAGACGCATAATGCTCCGTAGCGTGAGACCGCCGTCATGTAGTAAGAACGCGCTTTGCAATGGTTCGAGCGGGTCTTGTACGGCGTGACAGGCCAAGTGCACCCATGTATGCTGTTCCATCTGCGCGAGCACGGCCGACGTCGTTGCCGCTGAAGCATTAAGCCAAGTTAATCCATTACCACCGGCAACATGCTGTATGGCTTTGATTTCTGTGACTGTACTCGGAATCGGGACCTGATGAGGCGTGGCGGGCTGTGAGACGGCAAAGACCGTCGGAGCGCCGTGTTCAGTCGGAGGGTGCGCGCGCGCTGCGCTAAGAAGAGACGTTATGGATGGTACATATGAATGTATAGCCAGATCTAAAGCACCAGAGCTGCGTACGCATGCGCCCTCGGAATATGGGCCGGCAGCATGGAGAGGAAGGAAGGCAAGTAAACCTGAAGCACACCAAGTTACGCGGGGGAAATTTGCCTTGGAAGGCATTTCTGTACAGCCAAGAGCCGTGAGGACGGGTTCGACGACGCTTGTCCAGAGCTGGGACAGTACTGGGTCTAGCGAGCCCTCATCGTCCCATTGTCCTGGAAGTGCTGAACGCATGTGCATTCCAGCACTATTCAGAGCCTGCTGAAAATCCTCAAATAGTCTCTGCAGGACCTCTGGAGATACCTGAGGTAGAGGGACATGGATAACGTCGAGGCTCTGGCGCCTCAGAACGAGGGCGTCACAGCGCCACCAAGCAACGTTAAGCGCAACAACATGACTACGAAGGGCAGCACCCCTCAGTTCCTCTATTGATTTTGGTTTCATGTAACCACCGAGTCCGCTGATATTCTGTGCTTCCAAAACCATCTTCTCGTATTGCGTAGAAAGCTCTTGGTGACGGGACATCGCGCCCTCGCGTCCGGCGTAGGCGATGGGTGGTTCGGTAAGGGCTTCGAGCGCAGATATCTCCTGGATGATTGCCTCCATATCCTCCGCAAGCTTCGGAGAATGATCACGAATCTCCTCCACAGGAGGACGGAGTCGAGATAGCTGCCCCCATATAATACAGCGACCCTGCTCAAACCATTCCAAGGCGAGCACGAGATCTCCGTTCTGTATAGCTGCGGCGACGGCGGCGTCCACTGTGTCGCGTACTGAGGGTATGAGCCGATAGCGCATCAACATGCTTTGACCAGGGTCTATTACCTCCTGCAATAGCTCCATCGCAAGCTTGAATGGTCGCATGGCAGATGAGACGTCTCGAAATTGTAGGCACAAGTCTGCGTACAGGCGCGCGGCTCTGAACCGATCGTAACCGATACCGCCGGAAAACATACATTCACGAAAGATTCGCATGGCGGACTCCAGGTCGAATGGGGAGTGCGAGATGTGTTCGTACCGTACAAGCCACAGAACGCCGCTGCTGATTTTAGAGTTGTCGAGAAACTGGGGCGCTGAACTGATCATTGTGTCGACCTCGCGTCTTTTGAGATCAATATTCAGGTTGTAAGTCTCATCGGGATGCAAGTAGGAGGTTCTGTAGCCTAATTCAATATCTCCTGAACGATAGGTAGCATAGACGGACATAGGACTGTCCGTCGACATACCTTATAAAATTAGTGATTTCCTGGGAGACATAGGCCGGCGCTCCTCGAGTAATAGCACGCTTCCAATCCGCTGGGTCATCCTTGTCGCAGAATTGGGCGTTGTCACTCAACAATTCTTCACGTTCAGCCGAAGTATATGCGTCAGGAACCTTCACCTGCTCCTTCATCATATCGGAGGAAGGTTCAACTAAGGTCCCGAGATGCTGGCGGAGTAGATTCAACATAGCGACACCACCATCTCTCCTCATCCGCGCTATCTGCATGGGGGAGAGTCCGTCGGGGTCGAGAGCTCCACAATCTCCGCCATGATCAAGCAAAATGCCCAAAACCTCGAGGTTTGTGCGAGTGAGGACCTGAGCGTTACAGTGCAAAGCCGTCCCGGAGTAAGAGCCGCTGGCAGTCGTGTCGACAGCCGCACCCCAATGCAACAGTAGAGATACAGTATCTTTATGTCCATTGGTGGCCGCGTGATGCAGCGGTGTAGAGCCGTCTCGGGCACACACATTGACGTCGGCGCCCCGTTCCAGCAACAGCTCCACGATATCTGATTCCCCCATCCGCGCTGCATCATGCAGTACGGACAACCGAGCATCAAGACGGACCACCTGAGCATCTGCCCCGTAGTTGAGAAGCAGTCGGACAACTTCCAGATGACCGTTGGCCGCCGCGATGGACAACGGTTTTGGACCAGGAGAGCCTTCGTTAATATTGACTCTCGCGCCTGACTCCAGCAGGACGCGAACAATCTCGGTCTCTCCGCACTGAGCGGCGAAGTATAGCGCTGATCGCCCGTCATCGTCTACCGCATCCATATCCGCGCCATGGGCGATCAGCAGGCGTACGACATCGGTGTCTTCAGCCATGGATGCTTCATGAAGCGCGGTCAGATTGTCCTCGGCCCTAACGAGCTGCGGTGCCCCATGGTCGAGCAGGAGACGTACGATATCGAGTTGACCCTCGTGGATTGCCTTTCCCAGGGCGGTTTCGCCTCCGATGGAGCGCGCTTCGGTATCTGCGCCCTCATCTAGTAAAAATTCCACCACGTCGAGATGCCCTCTTCCGCGGCGAAGTGTAAAGCAGTACCCCGCCTTTCAAGAAGCTTGTCCACTTCTGCGTCGTGCTTGATGAGTAGCTTTACGATGTCAAGATGACCTTCACGTGCTGCTACGTGTAACGCAGTACCGCCGTTCTGGACCTCTGAGTTGATGTCCACCCGCACTCGAGGAGGAGCTGTACGATATCAGCCTCTCCTGCTTCTGCAGCGCGATAAAGCTCGTTAACGCGGGAATCTGTGGTGCTCAAGTCGGCATGGCGTCTACTTGATTCCGGAGCAGAGGTGTGTCGAGATGGATACATTGAGTCCTGCTAACGATTCACAAACATGAAAAATTTGCATTAGAACGAAATGCACGTACCAGTGTAATAGGTTAAGAATGAACAAGCCAAGCATGCCAGGCTATGAGACCGTGAACATCTTGAATGCAGAGGATCGCTGGTTGCTGGCATACTCATAAGACTCTCTAAGATTTCAATGCTCTGGCGATTTTTTCTGTCAGCAATCTCGTTAGCAGAGAAATGATACATACCGTTTACTTGATATGTCGAAATAGTAGTTGAAGGCCTGAGGCGCTTGTCCAATCGTCGCAAATGAAGATTGACTCGTTGATGGTTGAGAGCAAGTCGGGACAAAGATTGATGGGATCCGAGTCACAATACAGAAAAATACGTGACTTGGGAGCGGAGACATCGTGCGAAGATGAACTCGGACAAAGAATGTGAGCTTACTCAATGGAGGGATCTAGCGTTTCGGGCTATAAAAGGCAGAGTTACGAGTATTCCGCCATAGAATGGATCCGTGTCCAGATCGTACTTGGGCGGTGTTCGACACTAAATTGACTGTGTACGGGTTACTAATGCGCGGAGTAGAGGTGCCTCTTGGGCTTGTCTTGGGCGGTGATGATGAGAGTACTGCCACGTAGCGATGTGGACACGGATCTGGGCAAAGAGCAGAGTAGCTGGGGAACAAGTCCGGGATTTCAAAGGAATAGTGAGAAATAAATGTACAGGTACAAGGAGATAGAGCAGAGATATCATCACTCGAACTAGAAGAAAAATGACAGACTTTTTGCATCTTGATGAACTTGTTGCGTGGCGGTGTGATGCAAGTGTGATGAGATCATCCGGATGACGGGCGCGATCACAAGCCGATCAAATTTACGACAAGTTGAGCTCCCCTTTCGCTCTTTCCTCCTTACCACCACCATCCACCGTACCCAGGAGCCTCGACGACAACGACAAACGCAATACGACGGTGACGAGCACGACGACCAGAGTGACCGACCGACCGACCGCTATCGCCGCCGACGACGCGACGACAGCCGGATACCATACCGTACCCCACTCACGATGGCGAAAAAGTCGCTGAAATTGCCGAGGGCGCTCAAGATCAAGCGCGCTTATGGACGACGTGGACGCGAGCTGAAGCCGATTCCAGGCGAGGACCCTATCGTGCTGCTGCGCGTGCAGGTTATTGGCTGTACGGACTTGCTCGCCAAGGATCGCGGGGCACGAGCGATCCGTAAGTCGTCTATATCGATCTCTGCCTGTATTAATCCGTTCTAGATTCATTCTTCTCACACTGCTTACGACTCGCTTCACGACGCCTGTCATTAAGAAGAGCCTCACGCCAACCTGGCTGAGGGCACCGCGACGTTCGACTTCCCGATCTATCTCAGCATGAGCGACAGCTCGGCGTTCTCGAGCTTGTTGTCTGGACAAGGATATGATCAAGAAGGACTACCTCGGTGAAGTTAGCGTCGCTGTGTCTGACTGGTTTGGCAAGGAACAGGAGAGGGCCTTTGGATTTACTGATAGCAACAACACGGTATGTTCTACTTCTCAACTTCTCCTCCTTAGAACCCTTCATTAATCTCTTTATAGCCGTTCACGCTTCCCCTACTTTCCACACGGTCTAATACTGCCGCCTCTGGTTCTGTTACACTCAAGCTTGGATTTGTATATCCGCCGAACACGACAGTTCTTTCCGAGTTTGAAGAAACATACGGTGAACTTGTCAAGCGTGGCAGACCCAGTCTTGTATCTGCTCCCCCGGTAAGTGAATTTGACTTTACGCACTGTCTCACCTGATGGTCAACTTGTTCTTTGCTTCATTTCCCAGACTGAAGGTGTGGGCACGATTCGTTCCTACTCTGGCGCTCCCAATCTGCTGGTGGACGACTACGAAGACGACGGCGGCATATCGTCTGACTCGTCCTCTGAGGACTCTGACGATGAAGACGAAGAGGACGACTTTGTCGATGCGCCTGACGAATTGGACGTTTTAACTCCCATAGCCGCGCCATCGTCATCCCCGTCTACTCCTCCCAAGACTCCAAATTTAGCCATCACACCGCCATCCCCCACCTTTACGCTTTCTCCGAACCAGGTATCCACTCCCAAAGTAAAGAGCCCCACCTTCATGCGCATGAAATTTACGAGGCGGAGCAGTGGAGGATCTCTCGTGTCGAGTGGGACGAGCACTCCGTTACTGAGGAGGATGTGAAGGAAAAGAAAAAGCGATTCAGAACCAGTTTCCCAAGTCCTAGCTTATCGAGGAAGAGCACGACCAGTGGAGAGGACAGTGGAGTCAAAGGCAGGAGGGAGCGGAAGAAGAAGCCGTACAGCATAAGCAGTCCGAACGATATCGTTGGGATCGTCATGTTGGAGATCAAGGGCGCAGACGATCTGCCGCGATTGAAGAATAGTATGCTCTCGCCTCTATCCTATTACCCAGGCTAACTAGCTTTCCAAGTGACACGCACGGGCTGGGACATGGACCCTTTCGTCGTCATATCTTTTGGGAAAAAGGTTTTCCGCACACGCGTAATTCGGCATAGCGCAACCCGGTCTGGGAGGAGAAGCTCTTATTCCATGTCCGACGATACGAGACCAACTTCAAGATACAACTCACGGTGCTCGACTGGGATAAATTGAGCAGTAACGATCTTATTGGAGAAGGCGCACTCGAGGTGGGCCAACTCATTGATGCCTTTGCTGGGGACAAGATAGACGCGCCGGTGGAAGGTGACATCGGGAAAGGCGGAGCTTCGGTCCCACGGACCAAGAAGGTGGTACGGACGACAAGGAGATGAAAGAGTATAAAGTCCACATATCGACTGGCGGCAGCGCGGCTTGGGAGGCGATGCATAAGCCTGTCCTTACCGTGCGGGCCAAGTACCAACCTTACGCGGAGCTTCGACGCAAATTCTGGACGCAGTATCTCAAACAGTACGATACGGACGACACGCAGAGTCTCAGTCATATCGAGATCACGAGTATGCTCGACTCGCTCGGCAGTACATTGACGAAGACGACCATCAACAAATGGTGGGAACGCCTAGGAAAAGATCCACACACGGATGAGCTCAGCATTGGGCAAGTGGTAATGTGTCTCGAGGAGGAGCTAGGACGACCCGACAGCGAGAAGCGCATGGCGAACCCAGACGGCGATGAAGACACGAGCATCAGCGCTACGCCTGTAATGATGGTGTCCGATTCGCGTGGTGAAGAGATCAAGTTGGATCAGCTCAACTTCTCTGGCCCACCAATGAGCGTCATACCGGGAGAGAAGGTTGAGACGGAGGGCATACAGGTTCCGCTCCGGCCAGATGGTACACGACTGCCCTCGTCGGAGACGTCGCCCGCCGTGCCTGGAACTTCGCCTGGTGTTCCCGGGAGACGTCTTGCTTCATATTCTAGTTCGGATGACGGAGATGAGCCCGATGATGCAGAAGAGGAGAGTTCGTCTTCGGCCGTGGCATCGTCACCTGGGGGCTCGCGGAAAGGCAGCAAGATCAAGGGCCGCTTCCGTCGCAAGGGCAAGAAGTCCAAGTCCTCCGAATCGTCCTCCTCAAGCGGCTCGAGCCTTGGCCCGTCTCTGGAACGTGTTATTAACGTGAAGAACTGTCCGTTGTGTCACCGACCGCGACTTAATTCCAAGGCGGAGATGGATATCATCACGCATTTGGCTGTGTGTGCGTCGAGTGACTGGAGCAAGGTTGGCTCGATTGCGGTGAGCAACTATGTCACCGGGGCGCAGGCGCAGAGGAAGTGGTACACACGTATCATGGGTAGGATTGGTGGAGGTGATTACCGGCTTGGGGCGAACAGCGCGAATATTATCGTGCAGGATCGGATTAGTGGGGGGCTGGAGGAGGAGAAGATGGCAGTGTATGTGCGATTGGGGATCAGATTGTTGTACAAGGGGACGAGTCGGATGGAGGGCGGCGCGGCGAGGAAGTTGTTGAAGAGCTTGTCGATCAAGCAAGGCGTGAAGTATGATGCTCCTGAGAGCGCGGCGGGTATACCTGCATTCATCGAGTTTCATGGGTTGAAGGTCGATGATATTCTGGATCCGTTGGATTCGTTTAGTAGGTCGCTTCAGTCGACTGTTGGCATTTTGCTGATTACCCATTTAGAAACTTTCAACGAATTCTTCTATCGCAAGCTTAAGCCTTCCGCACGCCCAATCGAGCAACCGGAGAATCCTTTCCGACTGGTGTCGGCCGCGGACTGTCGACTAATGGTATTCGAAAGTGTTTCGGAGGCGACGAGATTGTGGATCAAAGGGCGCGACTTCACGGTAGCCAAGCTTCTAGGCGATGTGTACAAAGCGGAGGCGCCACGGTACGACGGCGGCGCTGTTGCGATTTTCCGGTTGGCGCCTCAGGACTATCATCGTTTCCACTCGGCGGTGGATGGTCGTATTGGGAAAATGGAGTATATTAGTGGAGAGTATTATACTGTCAATGTGGGTCTCCTTAATCATTCACATTTGTCTTCGGGCTGATGAGTATTTAGCCCCAAGCGATCCGGACTCAGCTCGACGTGTACGGAGAGAACGCGCGCAAGATCGTGCCCATCGATTCGCCACAGTTTGGGAAGGTGATGGCGGTGTGCGTGGGCGCGATGATGGTTGGCACGATCAAGACGACTGTGGATGATGGCGAGGATGTCCGGCGGGGGCAGGAGTTTGGGTATTTTGCCTTTGGTGAGTGCACGCTGCTATACCAGGTGTTGAGGATAATCGATGTGTTCAGGTGGCTCGACGATCGTCATGCTCTTCGAACCTGGAAAAGTCGTGTGGGATGAGGATCTGCTAATCAATGGACGTGCCAGTTTGGAGACGTTGGTGAGAGTGGGGATGGGCATCGGGACGGGCATTGGCAGCCCGGCGTGATGTTGAAAAGAAGGTGATGACCATGGGCGTTAGATTAACTGATACTTATGAAGGGAAGGAGGGACGGACGATTTGTATACATAGCTTATTGCATATTTTCTGTAAAAACGTGGTGATATGAGGAAAGCACTCGAGGTTGGTATATTTATTATTTAGTCGTAACTAATACTGTTTTTCGTATTTATTCTTCATTCTTAATTTGCGCCACACTAGGAAAACTGTTCTTGCTGACTCAGCATTGCCTGTTTCGGCCCGGTGAAAGTTTCACTGCCTTCCTTCCTCGAGATTGTCTGGATATTAGACAACGCCGGTCAGGCACGCCGTTCAGGCGACTGCTGACCAATTTGCGCTCAAATCGTGACCAATTTGCGCTTAAATCGTGACCAATTTGAGCGCAAATCCTGCCTAGTGTGCGCGCAAATCCCGACCAGTTTGCGCGTAAATCCCGACCAGTTTGCGCGCAAATCCCAACGAGTTTACGCGTAAATCCTGACGAGTTTACGCGCAAATCCTGACGAGTTTGTGCGCAAATTCTGAGGATTATGCGCGCAAATTCCGGTCAAAATGCTCGCAAATTCCGATCAATATACGCGCCTATCCCGGCCATTATGGCATCATCATCTCCTCTTACCGACTTCCATCCGACGTCGACAGACTCGCTGCTCATCGTCCGCGACGACGACAAGCGCCTTCCTCGGAAATTACTATTACATCCAGTCCACGTAATCTCAATCCCGACGGAGTGCAGGGCCACAATCGCGTCAAAACGCGTCTTATTCAATTTTTCTCTACTTTACTGGACTTCAGCTCCCGCTAACTACGAGCTGTGTTATCTATGACAACGTCTATAGGTGCCTTGGACACTCAATCTTATCGCCTCGGGGCCGTCACCCTGGGAAACGGAGGCTGGGGTGACGCAAGCCACTTGCACCTTGCCTCCGTCCGCCATCCTGGATCCATCGGGCTTCCCTCGGCGGCGGCGCTCAACCAGCGCATGGCTATGCTAATCTGGATATTCCATTCACGGCATAAGCCTTGGAGATGACACGCATGTCGCCATCCTGCATGCGGGTTTATTCAAGAACTCCTTGATTGAATATGTATTCATACCGCGGTTCGTGTCTATTTTGATTTCGCTTGCGCTGACGTTTTTGATTAGGCTTTGCTCTGGAACGTCTTGGATCTGCAGACCGCGCAGCTATAGAATCTCGACACTTTGAAGATGGAGGGGTGGACGGGATTCCGAGTTTCTAGTTGGATTTGGGCTTTTACGTGGCGCGTTGGGATGGGGACGATGATTATCTTGGGCACCATGCGACCTTGCAAACGTTATCGTTTTGGGAGCGGAAGAGATCTCGATTCGGGGCGATGTAATGTTCTTGATCTGCATGGTACGTTCCAATTCTCATTCTTGCCCCACGCTCGCTCAGAATATCCCAGGACTATTCTACAATTTCATCTACCATATCAGCCGACGTCCTCGTCTTGTTATACCTTCAATTGAATACCATTTCTGAAAACCAACTTACGTGTGGCGTCGATTTCGCCATCCCTCAAATTCGGTTTCCAAAGTCAAATAGATAGCATGGTTACGACGACGTCATAACCTCGAATTAATGCCTCTTGGATTATTGTAGATCTGGATCTGGACCGGACGACTTGGGATAAAACCCAAAGCGGACGTGGGATCCCCCACTTTCTTTCTTTCTTCCCTTCCCCCACTTTGACCCCCAGCTCCCTTCAACTGCGACCATGATGGCCTTGACGGCGGACCTCTCGTCATCGCCATCGCTACCTTGCCGACGTCTAGTTGGGATTACGAGCTCGTCGTAGTTAGTTTCTTCCCGACCATCATGTTGAACATTGCACTCAATAATGTTCATTAGGGCACTCTCCTCGATGTTCTTCATGGCCGTGGTACTCACGTTCTCCCGGAATTCGGACTGGAATCCGAGACGCTGGCCGACAACTTGGACCTCGACCAAGACCACCGTTGACAGTCGTATGTTCGACTTGGCGCATTTGGCAGCGCGCTCCCGGTGGGTGACTAACGCGACTCTTAAGGTCACGGTACGTTGGTTTTCTTGGTTCGTTTTGTTTGTCGATTCGATATCTTGCTCATATGTAGACAACCCGCCTTTGACTTGAGGATATCCCGGTGCCACGGCTCGCTGTCTTCATCGTTCACCACGCTGTCAACTTCAAGGGTCTCGGCTTCACCATCGTCTTTCAACATCGACGAGCCTTGCTAGCGTCGATGGCCGTCACTGGTAAGTCTGTCCTTGTCGACGTTCTCTTAATTCTGTACTCACCGTCGAGACGGTCTTGTCGCCGACGACTGCACCGCCCTGTCCTACCTCATCTTTAACGCTGTTCAACCTCATCTTGTCATTGTACTTGACCATCATACGACTGCGACATCGTCTGCTTGCTGCTATCGTTGTCATGGTACGTTCCTCTGTTGTTGTCCTCGTGTGCTTGTTTACTTACCCATTCGGATAGTCTTTGGCTCGAAGCCGGTCCTTCATTGACGACTGTCATCCTTGACCTTGTCTTTGTCGTCTTCTCCAACGTTACCCTCGGTAAGCTTGCTCTTCGTCTCAACACTCCAACTTACCCTCCAGATCTTCGACGCTGGCTTCAAACTGCCATTGCTTTCGCTACTGTATATATATTATACTTTTCTTCACACCACGCGACATCGCCGACTTGCAGACCAGCATTGAGCAAGGACTTTTCTCCGCTCTGTTTACCGGAGCACTAAGATCCCTCCACAGGATCTGCCTGCTCTGATATCTTTCGGTTAGTCTTGTCGTGATCTGCCCGCATTTGTTCTGATGAGTTTTCAATTAGGGTTCATCGCACTCTTGAATGGTGACTGTGTGCCTGTGGTAGGCCTCTTGTCTTCTCTCGATTTGTTCTAAAACTCACGCGACAACGTTCGGTTCAGTACATGCATCTGTTGGACCGTAAGTGTTACTATCCTGTTTTGTTACTCAGTAACCCGTGTTTTCCTTTACAGGATCGCGTGTCTGGTTTCGCGCTGACAGTGTACCTACGTGGTACGTACAACCTTCATTCTGTTCTAAGTGTTCTGACGAGTCCGCATTGGAATGCTCGGTATGTCTCTTCTTATGCCAGCGATGTTCTCAAAATCTGACGCGATAACCTTGCAGCAGATTTCGGCAGAAATCACATTTACTCGATGATTCGAGCGAGAGATTGACGACTTGGTAAGCTGTTCCTTTGTCTCACTCACGACATGACGGATGGATTGCAGCAGATAGAGGGGAAGTGCGGGCCATAATACTTGCAAGAAGTCATTAGATTGTCATCTCATCACTAACGACGGCTTCACAGAATTAGAATGGTAAAACCCATCTATTCAGAACGGTACGTACATTCGGGGTGCAACTATTTACAGACTGTCCGGAGTAGAGTAGTGTCGTACAAGTAAATATAATAAATAGTTCGGTCCGAAGTGGCGTGCGCCGGAAGGGTTGGCGTTGGGGCGGACTTGCTTAGTGGGGTCGGCCTAGTAGTTGGTCATTGCAGAGAACGCGGCAAAGGCGTGTCGTGTTGCCCGCGGATGGGTTGATAGGGTATCCTTGTTGCGGATGGTGGTTGAAGAGAGTCGGCGGTGGCGTGTCCGTCGATGTTGGTGATGTTGAGACGCCTCCTCCAGATCTGCGGAGATTTCGGTCGCGGTAGGCGCTGAGAGTCGAAAGGATAAAAGCGAAGGTGTGTCATCCGCGGCATAAGTGATGTGTCGACGGAGACGGCGTCCGACTTGTCGTGAGCGTGACAAGGCAAGTCCAAGGCAAGAGATAGCCCACGGTCCAAGTAAGAGATAGCCCAGCTCGGAGGCAGCCAGATAAGTCGACGCTGCGCAGCAGCAATGTCCGTCCAGCGTTGTCGAGGAAGTTGCAGTGCGTCGTATGAATGTATGATGAGGCGGTCACTTGGTCAGTTGCCGGTGATATCGAGGGAACGTGGGGCATTTTTGACGGAGAATAGGCACTTGTCGTCGTCGCGGACGATGAGCAGCGAGTCTGTCGACGTCGGATGGAAGTACTAAGTAATGGCCGCGCATATTGATCGGAATTTACGAGCATTGTGGCCGGAATTTGCGCGCATAATCCTCAGGATTTGCGCACAAACTCGTCAGGATTTGCGCGTAAACTCATCAGGATTTGCGCGTAAACTCATTGGGATTTGCGCGCAAACTGGTCGGGATTTACGCGCAAACTGGTCGGGATTTGCGCGTAAACTCGTCAGGATTTGCGCGTAAACTCATTGGGATTTGCGCGCAAACTGGTCGGGATTTACGCGCAAACTGGTCGGGATTTGCGCGCACACTAGGCAGGATTTGCGCGCAAATTGGTCACGATTTGAGCGCAAATCGGTCAGGGCCGCCTCGAACGGCGTGCCTGACCGGCGGTTTCTAATAGTCAGACAATTTGCCTTCCTCTC
Organism: Hymenopellis radicata; assembly: GCA_015501595.1. NCBI lineage: Eukaryota > Fungi > Basidiomycota > Agaricomycetes > Agaricales > Physalacriaceae > Hymenopellis > Hymenopellis radicata. Next base: position 122,640 of record JADNRX010000072.1, read on the forward strand.
ACCTCCAATATGCTAACCGACCAAGTTCATTCATCCGGCCAGCAAGCATGAAAGGGATCCTCGGGTCTCAAAATACGTGCTGTCGAGATCTAATGTTAAACTCCTCGGAGCGCGCTGTGGCTGATACTAGAACCGCGGGTTCTCAGACATGGAGATTTCGAGATTTCGGGGTGGGGTCCGGGCATTCGACGGAGTGTACTCGCGTACGCGCCAGCATCCTAGGTCTCCGATGACATTTTCCGAGTCGGACCGCACTGATTATCTTAATTTAGGAAAGCTTGTGGATGTCTAAAGTGCTCCCAGTCTCGTTTAAAACAACAATTTCGTCATTGTACTATGCCTGCGATGAGCTATGATGATTTTGCATCGCTCCACGCTGAGACTTGGCCGTTAGCGACTGGTAGTATATGAGGCGCCGTCGTCAAGCTTTTTTCTTCACCAGTTTCTTACTACCATAACACACAATCATGGGTACGTAGTCTACACTCGTATTTATCGGTACTTTCACCAATTGACGCCGGCGTTCCTTTGCAGGTATTGGCAAAACTATCAAGAACATTCTGTCCGACAGTCCTTCCAAGGAGGACATCTCGGACGCTTCTGACCCCTCTCGCCCGACGGCCGCCGGCGGTGCCGCCAACCGCCATGTTGATAGCGTAAATCCTGGCAGCGGTCAAGGCGCCATCAACCCCATTACTTCCACTCAAAGTAGCATGGATACGGAGGGCCCTGCCGACGCGACGAAGGATCATATGGGCCTTGGGCAAAAGACTGGCGGCTTTACCGAGAAGCACACTCATGGACATCACGACAAAACCTCACGCGATTTGGCGCCCTCCGCTGGTGAACTTCATCAGGAGGAATTACATCGTTTGGATCGTAAGTCTTGTGTGCCGCCTTGTGGAGTTTTAATTTCATGATATGCACAGCTGTTACACACGAGCATGTTCGTCACCAGGAGGTGGAAGAGGTTGTTCGTCAGAAGGAGAAGGATAGGCATGTTCACCACGTCCAACATCATACCGTTCCTGTTACGCACAGAGAGGAAAAGGAGGAGGTGCATCACGAAAAGGTTCAGCACACTTTTAGTATTCCATCGTCTTGCAGTGCTGATCAATATTAGATTCATCCCGTCACCAACGTACACGAAAGACACGCCAATTCCAAAGATGATACTACCCGGCTCGCTGCGCAGGTTGAAGGACACAAGGATCACGTTGTACGTGCCAGTTTCTATAGGGTTTCTTCCGTCCTCATGTTCGATGGCAGCATCACGGCGATAAGGAGCGCACAGTTATCGACAAAGGAACTGTGGTCCACGAGAACGTACATCACCACACCCATCATGTTATCCAGCCTATCATCGAGAAAGAGAGTAAGCTCGACACCTATTTCCTCTCACTGTGTCATTTCCTGACTTGGCCCTTCTTCCAGCCTTCGACAAGCACCGCATCCACACCGTTATTCCCTTACATGAGGAAGTTCACGAGGCGCCAATTGTTCACGAGTCCCAGAAGCATGCCCCCATTGGTATGGAGGACTTCCTGAAGACGTTTGGCGGCGAATCTATTACCAGCGGGGCTGTTTCTCGTGACCAAATTGGAAGCAAGGTCATGCACCCGCCTGAGTGTGAGCGAACGGTCGACGGCGCCGGTGAAAAACTCGCGAAGGAACTGCATTTGGGTGCCGCGGAAGTATGTGATATTCCGTTCATGATTTCTTCTGGTACTTACGCGTCATTGAAGCCGTCGGACGCTGAACATACGAACGTTGGCGAACGCAATGTTCCTGGTCACTTTGCTCTAGGTCCTACCGAAGATAGCGATGGCGTCGGAATGCACAAGCCTCAAGGTCGTGGCACCGGTACGCAAGACGCGAATGCACGCCAGGAAACGTTGGCCGAGAGGGAACGCGGTTTAGGCAGTCATGGAAAGCATGAACCACATCGTGGTATGGGCCATTACAATATCGGCAAAAGCGCCAGTGGCAACTCATCGTCTGCTCAAGGCGGTATTACGGGTTATGAAGAGCAACGAGCTACGGGCAATAACCTTGTATAAACGACAAGATTTAGGGAAGTCTTCGTGTGTACTTTTATTGTAGTGTATAAACAATTTGTAGATTTACGCGTAATGAAGTGGGTGAATTCTGAAACTTCCTGAGCGTGTTCTGAACGTTCAATTCGATTTAGCAACTCGTGCTGAATCAAACAGGAAATTTAATAGCTGGATGATATCGGAAAATGCCGAACTCTCTCTTTACCTACTTCCATGACGAATGTTGGACGACTGCCTCCAGACTTCGTACTTCTGAGCTGGTGATTTTTAGCGCTCAGCGCTTAGCACTTCCAAGCAGGTATCCAGAGCATTCCTTGCTTGGCAAGTTTATGTCAACTTTCAAGCTCTCTGAATTGACTTTCTTGGAGACGTAGCTCCGCTTTCCCATCGCACGCGCCCTCATAGCCTGATACTTGCGCTAAGAGATCTAGGGATGGTCTCGGCCGAACGTCGTGCATCCGTAAATTGGCTGAAATTCTGTTTCAGCCGTTAACGTGGATGAAGCACGTACTATTCTCCTGTTACACTTGATGAACTTATCGGATGCGGTTTCACAGCAATCGTAACGCTCGCCTACATAAAGTGGATTGAAATGGCTTTTACAGAATGAAGACACACTCATGTTATCCCTCATCACTCTCACGTTGGGTGCACTCTGCCTGCAAGGCGCAGGCGCAGGCAAAGTTCCCGACATCAATGGTATTCTAGGCGTCCCGAAGGCCGCCAAAGCCCCAGTGTCGCCAGCGATAGTGCAGCGCGACACCGTGTCCGCACCAACCAACGGATCCCTACGCGTAACAGAGAATTCTGGGATCTGTGAAACGACGCCAGACGTATACCAGGCCTCCGGGTATGTCGACTTGACGGAAACGGAGGCCTTATTCTTCTGGTACTTTGAGGCGCGTAATCACGCGGAGGACGCGCCTCTCGTGCTCTGGTTTAACGGCGGACCGGGAAGTTCCAGTATGATTGGTCTCTTCCAGGAAATAGGTCCTTGTCGCATCACTAACGATAGCACGTCGCTCACGCCCAATGCGTATGCATGGAACAACAACGCGAACGTGCTCTTTATTGACCAACCCGTCGGCGCCGGCTTCTCGTACGGCACCACGACAGTAACGTCGTCGAAAGAGGCAACGGTACACATATGGAAGTTCATGCAAATCTTTCTCGCAGACGAGAGGTTTGCGCATCTGCAGAGCAAGGAGCTGGCTATTTGGACCGAATCGTAAGTCTTCCTCTTCCGTCTTCGTGTTGTTGCATTGAACAGGTTCGCCACAGGTATGGCGGGCATTACGGACCGACCTTTGCCGACTACTTCCTCTTGAAGAACGATGCCATCGAAGCAGGCGAGATTGACGGCGTGCTGTTGCATTTGACGGCGCTGGGGCTCATCAATCCACTAACCGTTAGTTTGGCTTCTTACAATGTCTTGGCCAGACTGCTGAGTCTATTGTTATAGGATGCTCTGCTCCAATATCCCGGCTACATGTCCTATGCACAGACTAACCCGTACCACCCCTTGGTGTCTGATGCGGACGTCCAAGTAGGTAATTACGCCTGGGAGGTACCGAACGGCTGCAAGGATCTGGTGTGTTCTCTTCTTCCTATGATTACTTTTCAGCACGCTAATATTCAATGCGCAGATAACGTCCTGCAATAATGACGGCACCGACGATGTCTGCTCGCGCGCGCAATTCTTCTGTAACGGGTTCATTCTGTGGACTCTACGCGGGATCTACGACGTATGTCCTTCTTCATTCCGTCGTCGTCAAGATTGTGTTAATAATATGAAGACGTACTATGTCCCCACACCTGTTCCTGACCCGTATCCCCCTACGCTTGAGCCATTGCTGACCGATGCCTCGTTCCAAGCATCCATTGGAGCAGAGTCAAATTGGACTACGTTCAATGATGATGTGTTCGCCGATTTCTTGACGACTGGGGACTGGGTGAGGAGTACGCGAGGGTTGTTAGAGGATGTTATAGAAAGAGGCGTGAAAGTGATCATACTCGATGGAGACGCGGTGAGTTTCTTTATCCCTCGTGCTTCTAGTCTTGCTTAATCGACATGTGGGAATTAGGACTACATCTGCAACTACCAAGGCGTCGAGAACCTGATCGATGCCATCGACGCGTCGCTTGGACTCTCCTTGTCCGAGTTCAAGGATTACACTGTGGACGGGCACCCGGCCGGACTCTACAAGACGGCCGCCAAGACGGCGACGAGTTTCACGTATGTGCGAGTCTATGGCGCGGGCCACGAGGTGCCGGCGTATGGATATGGGTCACTCGAAGTTGGGCAGGCGGCGTCAGCACTGTTTGAACAAAGTATGGGTCTAGGAAAGTGGAAAAATGCGGGCGGAGTTCAGCCAAGTTGAGAGTAGCATCTAACGAAACCATGGATGAAATATGTATTGCAAAAGTCGGCGGCGCGTACTAGTTAGGTGTCTTTTGAACAATGATTTCTAGGAATTAAGTCCGATGGAACAATCAGATTCTCAGAAAACATAGTTGAATGAGGACAAGACGGGGTAAAACACACTCTCTCTCTTCGTCGAACGACACGTTGATCAGTAATGCTATCTTGCAGGGGCAGCTTGGTAGCGGTATGTTAGTTTCGGCCGCGAATACAATAGTAACTGATACTGACAGCAAGTACAATTATGGCAGCCACGAGGGAATCGTGGCGACGTTTGCAGCAGGCACGCAGTGATCCCGGGCTTCTTCCTTCCGCCCTTCCCAGTAAATGCCTCCAACATCGCCGACGCGACATTCTTCCATCGCTGAGCGATTTTCTTCTTTCTTTGCCGGCCCACCCAGCACCTTTTTTCTGGAGCGGTGGTTTTCGGATCTGTCCACTCTAGGGGGATCGGGTCGGGTTCACTTCCTAAAGTGTCCCCCCTCCTTCCTTCCTCACCGAACTCGCAGGTCTTGGCAGTCGTCTGGCTTGGTTTGTCCTTTCAGCGAGAATTAGAAAACTCAGGACATTCTCGCACTCTCAGAAACCCGGATCTAAGTCCCACATAGAGGCATCGGCGTGAAACAACGTTGATGAGTTCGGCTGGACTTCTATCGTGTTAAACGAAGTGATATCTCACAGCACTCGAATCAGAGGAAGCCTATGAGCAACAGTCCTGACGAACTTGCTGACGAAAGAATGTATAAACGAAATGCTAGAAACGACGCGTCGACGTCGCGTTCTGCTCGATGAGGTGGTCGAAAACTAGTATAACCAACGGCTCAGGGTGCGCAGAGGCTTAACCATTAAGGATGTGAATCATGCCTGAATCATGCACACCGCAAGCACGCCGACATGTTGGCAGGTCTACTCATTTCCACTTGATGGTGGTGGATAGATAAATCCAGGTCTAGATGGTAAGTAGCAAGAAAGGAGCCTCAGGAGAGGAGATGGTCTTATGGGCTCGACCGTCGCCATCACGCGATATCCACAATTATCAGGCTGCCGCTTCCACAACAATTCATAAATCAACAGAGTCTATATACTTTACTGATGCCAATCGGCAAGCCACGCCTGTATATACGTGACCGCCTTCTCCTGAATGTACGCGATAGTCGGCTCTACAGCGGCCGCGATCTGTAGATCCGAACAGTGGAATCCTTTCCCAACAAAGACTGGAGTTAAAGGTGTAGAATGGAAATCGATGGAGCTGCTCGATACAGTAGCATCCAACCAAGGATCATCTGAAATCGTGATGAGAAAGTGCACTGTAACTGTAAGTGGAAAGCGTACTGATGCCGTTGGCAAAGAAGACTCGATCGACGTGAACGTCCCAGCCCCCGAACTTGGCGTTGATCTCGTCTATCTTCGGAGATACTCCTTGTCCAAAGGTCTTTGGGAACGGAAATTGGCAACGCTCGCGCTACAGAGGGGTATCAGTAACCGCATTATGAAGCTTGACGTTGTATGCACCATCTCATGTGCGACATCTAGGTGCCGAGATACAATGGAAGGGTGTCCTTCTGGAGCGCCAACTTGGAACCAGCCAAGTTCGTTGCATCTAAAAACGTCTTGCTCAGTGAAAATAGGAGATAACAAGTTACATACACCAGCCAACCCCATGAGCGCGCCATCTGGTCCAGGGATGTGTTCGTATACTTGGCCAATGAACCGTCGTGGCTGCCATTTGACTCACTGAGACTTGGTCGGCATTATGTATAGATGCTCAGAAAGATCACTAACTCGTCCGGGAAACCGTACACGTTCTGCATGTAAGTGCCCCAAGCCGACAGAGCATGCTCGAGACCCCATCCACTTGCGGACGCGCTTTGGTTTCCCTTAACTTCCAAAGCATCGCAGAATTCATAGACGGGCTGAGAAGGGGCCATGTACATGTTCTGCCATTCCGTCAAGGGAGCACCAACTGTTGCCTGGTCATCAGTCTATTAGGTAGATGAGGAAAGGACTGCACATACGAGCGTTTGCAACATCGTCAACGTGTGTGATATTTCCCATACCGAAGACCTCCTTCACACAGAGACCAGATAGCCCGACTTAGGTGTTTCCGGATTGCAATCACCGGAGCACCTAAGTGCAGGACCTAGGTGTAATAATTGGTACCTAGAAATACAACTTGTCTTTGAAGTACTCGGCGCGACATCTAAGTGCGACCCCGAGGTGTCATGGGCACCCAAGTGTCATCCCAAGTCACCGTCGACTTAGTGTTCTATAAGTGAAACGTAAGTGCGCCCCGAGGTGCAGCACCTAGGTGTCGCACCCAAATTCCGGAGAACAAACACCTCGAAGGCACAGACACCTAGGTGTCTCGCACCTAAGTGCGCTTCGGAAGTGTCCCTTAGCTATCATTGAGTTTTGTGTCGGTTGTGTCGCTGGACGTACCCGCATTGGCAGCGCGGCGCGATTCGTCGGCCCTACCGCACGTCCACAACTAAGCCACTGAGAAAGAAGTACTGACCGACGACATGGTGGTTAAAGGATAAGAGAGAGGACTGTCACGTGCCCCCTCTGTGCTACCTTCATTGTTCGAATCTTGTCCTCGGCCTTGACTGGACCGATGTCATGTGCTCCCTTTGTGCGAGCTTGAGTGGCTCAGTGGCTAAAGGAATTGTGGCGTAGCTGTATCAGAATGTCGATTGGTTGAATACCGGAGGGGTGTACCGACCAAGATGATGGAACTTTCAAAGGTGATGGTCATGGAAAGACACTGAGGCAATATTGCAGGAAGCCGGGGCGAAGAAGAAGGTCTACGAACCTGTAGTTCCACCAGCCTGATTAATTCAAGAAGTGGCCAGTACACAGAGTGTACAAGACACTGTAAATTTCTGATCCGATAGCACAGCCACCATCATCTCTCCTTCCTTTACCATCACCACCCCAATGGATAACGCGTCGTCCAGCACTACGCGCCAGAGCTCATCATCTACTGCATCTCCATCTAGTGGTAGGGGTCGTGGTCGCGGTCGTGGACGTGGCCGTGGCGCAACTACAATATCTCTGGCCGACAGCTCGGTGCCACCATCGCACCCCGCGGTCGGGGCAAATCTCGCGGCGGCCTTGGAAAATATCTGCGAGCCCGCGGCCGTGGGCGAGGGTCTGGCCGACCAGCGGAATTCCATGAGCGACTCTTGCTACTAGATGGCGACCAAGTCAAACAGACCGAAGAGGACGACGACGAAGAGCAGCGACTCGGAGAACGCGCTTAGAAATACTCTCGGCGGAAGCTGGGAACGAATACAGACAGATATAAAGAGGAAGAGCTGGAGCTGGACTCGGACGGCGCGTATTTATCTCGTATCGTGTCGCGTTGCTGGTCTGTTTCATAGGAGAACCAATCTTGCCTCCAGAAATCGACCTCTCGTCTTTCCTAGAACGCCAACTCAATCTTGATGTCGACGCGCCGATACTCAAAACTGTTGATATCGATGAGGACGACGTCGACTACTCTCTGGCGCATATATCATCACGCGGCATCGCCAATCCCAACTAAGGCAAAGGAAAAATCGAGGAGATTGAATGGGACGACGACATGGACGAGATGACTCGCTAAAAGACGGTGGCAGATGCTAATCGAGGTCAGCTTCCTACTTTCTACTTCTTGTGGCTCACCATGAGACAGAATTCACTTCGCGCTTCCGAGCCATCTGAGAAACTCAAGAAGAAACCAATTGCACCGACTACGAGGGAGCGCAAGCAAGGTTCGTGACTGTCCTCATCAAATGCACAGACCTAAACATTAGGATAGAAGCATCGTATGTTGCTGCGCCCGCCCTGCCGACAGAGCAGATTCGAAATCCGAAAGACGAAATGCAAGACTTTCTGGATGACTTGTTAATGTGAACGGCAGGTCGGCGAGATTAACATAGTTACTATGTATGCCCATTTTTCATCTTCAGCGCTGCTCACCAAGACCGTAAACAGACATTGTATTACCATTTCCTAATGCGACGGATTCCTGCAGGATGAGTGAGTGGTTATAGGTTCTTGTATTAACTCTTCGGGTGCTCTGTGGAACGTGCCAGTGGGAATCAGGACTCGTCAAGACATGTATGGAGACTAGAAGTTGGTCTTGTTAATCAAGCAGTCTGAGTCACGATGGGTAAGTCCATGTCGTTATAGTACTTGCTCCTTGTCATATCACTTATCACCTCCATTCCAGATCGACCTAAAATCATTCTTTCGCAACGCGCTTTCAGCCTGAGTTTGCCGCCTGCCAGCGAAGGCGCGACCGAAATCGACTGATGATCACATCGGTGCACGGCGGCATCCATCACGACCTCCTACTAGTACTATTGGAAGGCTAGTACAACAGCATCCGAGTTCGGCTGAAGGTTGCACGTTGCACTACGACGATCAATTGGTCGTTGGCAACTCTATGCACGGCTCCTTGTTCTACTTTGAGACTCTCCTCAACGCTTGTCTGATAAAAAGGAGGCCGTGTCCCAGAACCTGCATTACATTCCGAACCCTTCTTATGACTCCTCCAGAAATTTCTACCTCGAACCCGTCTATGGACGGTTTCTGCTCCAGTCTTCCCAACGGAAATTTTCAGCCAAATAATCGATCATGTACGTTCAGATGCTGTAGCGCTTCTCTGGTTGACGGCATAACCTTGTGGATAGTCGCTCTTCGCTCTCTCAAGGCGGCCCCGCTATCGTGGCGACTTTCCGCCCGTGTCCGACGAGCGATGGCAGATGTGGCATCCGTTCTTCATTCTTCCGAAAATGCACGGGGAGACGGATAGGCGTGATCCCTTTGTATAAGCGCCGATGGCTGTGCAGATCAAGTGCGCGTTGATCAACGCGTCTCATCTTGTATTCGGGCCAGTCAAGACCGACGACAACTTTTTGACCAGAAAAGCAATGCTTGCCTTCCCACGTGATCTCTGTTGCTTTCTTTTTGACTATCACCAAGTCAGTGCCACCCGCCCCGCGAGCAGAAGCCTATGCATCTAGCGTACACGCGAACTCTCGTACCTTTTGTGGCCAGTCACCATCATCCTTCAATGATAGCAACATCTTCGCCGGGTATGTTTAGTAACATGCCTATCGAGTGGCAACTCCTATGGATGATTCGTAGGTGCTGTGTAGTGCGAGGATGAACCTAGGTGCGCGGGGTCGGTGCATCGGCACCTCGGGGTGGCACTTAGGTGCGTTCGCACCTCGCGGTGACACTCGAGTGTATCTCTAACATGCCGACTACCATTTCAAGACAGCTTGTATTATCTATCTACCAATGAGTACACCTAGGTCCCGCACCTAAGTGCTCCGGTGATTCCAATCCGGAAACACCTAGGTCGGGCCATCTGGGTTCATCTTCACATCATTGATAGCAGCCTCGTTGCCGCTGTCGAAGACTTCATCAATATGTGTAATCACCGCCTGGATGTCACTCGAGCAGTTAGCGGGCATGTTAATTCGCTCTGGCTCGAAGTATTGCCAGAAGTTCCTGCAGGCGTCAGACTGAAGTAAGATCAAGAAATTCACGGTCACCCACTCGATGGCTTGAACGACGGCCGAAGAAGCATATCCGGCGTAGAAAATTTCGGGATGTCTGTGGAATAGTAAGCAAAAGTAATAATACGCTCGAGTCGACGTACTGATACACAGCCCAATTCACGACGGCGCCTGAATGATGATTAACGTCGAAATTGAGAGGAACGTCATGAATAATGTCGATGCAAACCTGCGTAGCTGCCGCCAATGAGGATCCAAGGAGCACGGTCGGGTCCAACAGAGTCCCCGCCTTCCATTGGGAGAACGAGGTTCTGAGCGAGGTAGACCATATCATCGATGTTTTGCTGCACTGTGAGATACTGCAGGCTCTCCTCCGAGAGGTCCGGGTACGGATTGCTTTTCCCAAAGAAACGATGCTCCATTTGAATGGAAGCGCCCGACACAGATTGGGCGATTTTTCCTTGCATGTCTAGGTCTGGGAGGAACGCCCGCCAGGAGTCTGTAGAAAGGGAATAAGTGGTGGTGAGAGATTTATGAGGCCGGCAAGGTTCAGTTACCATCTGCATTGCCCTCTCCAGCATTTTCGAGAATAATTGGCCCACCTTTAGGATTGTGTGTTAGACGAGAGCAAACCATTAAACCGAAGGTGAGGTCTTACCAGGTTCGTAGAATTCTGCCGAAAAGAAGAAACGCTGCTTGAACGTTCCCAACGACGGATTGTTATGATCAATGAGCTGATCGAACCAGTATGTCGTATTGTATGCGGGCAGTCCTTCCTTCGTAGGGTGAGAGGGAAGTTCACGTTCATCCAATAGTCCCCATTTTCGACGAGCTGGAGAAGTGTATGCACCACTGATGAGGATAGCGAGAGTAGCGGCTTGAAGAGAGAACGGCGACCACCACATGTTCAGAGTTTGGGAACGAGAAATAGAGGAAGTTTTTATAGGTTGCGTACACTGTATACAGATGCGCCTTGCAGTGCTATCTGTAACAACGAGCAACATTGTTTCAGAATCTGCGCTCAAAAGAAGAACGGCCGTTGATGACTGCACTGGATCGAGGCAAATAATCGTTGGCACACAACTGACATCTGGAGGGCAAAGTCCCAAGACCAAAGACGCCGAGCTACCGATGCGCTCAGGACTCGGTGTGCCGCAGATATCCTATACTGTAATCGTGCCGTGTCAGTTGATATTCAGACGCTACAACGGTAAAGACCTCTCTTCCGACAGCAGAACGGAGGCAGAACGCGCTCGGACTACATAACGTCGACCAGGAAGACAAAGCGAACCATACGGAGCGGAATGATGAATAGTATTGATTGTATAAATCCAGGCTCGCTTCGTCAAAATGCTAGAAGTGACGCGTCGTCATAATTTGGTCGAGTGCAGGAGTTTTACCATGATTTGAATCAGGCATACCTATGGTACAAGAAGAGAGGAGTTATTACCCCTTTAGGACATCCTTACGTGTACCGGGGACTCGGCCTTCGTGTCCGTCGGCTTTGATACCGCTTTCACTGTCAGTGAAGTTTCACAATGGTTTCCTAAAAGTTTCCCGTGGACCAACAGAGTCCATTATAGATTGGTAACTTCATGCGTCTTACTGGTTCTTCGCACCTTCGTTTATGCGCAGCAAATCCTCATGCGCATACTTCACAGTGACTAACGCATAGTAACGTAGTAGGAGATTAGTCTCGTAACCCGACCGTATATGAGAAGGTAAACCTGCGATATAAGGTCTGGGTTTTCTCGTCGAAATTTTGGCAGGCAAAGGACGCCTTCCTATTATGGTATGCGATCGAGAAATTTCCATGTGTATGCCACGCAAACGCCATGCTGTCGTGGAATTATCCCAATCGGGCGTACACGTCTTTTTTTTCATCTGGTCGGCGCAAAGCCTTAGTACTGAATCTCTTTGACATGAACCCACGCAATCCTCTGTCTCCGGGGCAAGAAAATCTTATTCCTTATTTTCAAACTTCTCGGAAGACTGTCACGCGCAGGGACTGGCATTGCCTGCTACTAGTCCGAGTTCTGCTCACGCGCGGCAGAGTACCGCTGTCCCATCACAGTCGAAGTACCGGGGCACCTTATCACCCTGGGTACACACCCATACTAATAGAGCAGCACGAAGTGCGAGAGCGCCGTGTACAACGTTAACTGTAAGGCTTGCCCAGAAGTCTTCGCTGAGGACAACTGTGCATGTTCTGCGGTAGAGCAGACAGACATATGTGAGACATGCTGAACAAAATCGGCAGTTTCCTCAGCTGACAGCAGAAATTTTGGTGTTCTTGCAGCCGCGTCGGGCGCGTCGGGCGCAGTGGACACGGCTGACAAGAAGACGCGTCAAGATTTCAATTCCCGATTCGGACTGAAACACATGGACTACACATGGAAATTTCTCGATCGCATACCATAATAGGAAGGTGTCCTTTGCCTGCCAAATTCTCGACGAGAAAACCAGGACCTTATATCGTCGACTTGTCACATTATAAGGTTCGGTTACAGGACTAGTAGGAGATGCCCCGCTCTGAATTCTCGCCTCAGAATGGACGCCTGGACTTTTTTTACTACCGCTCACCTTCTCTGCCAGCCCAGCCCCGAGGATGCTTTCAGTTGGCGTATAGGTATAGATGTCACTGGCAGCACCGTGACTCCTGGTAGTCTTGATTGCTACGCCACACTTACGCGCATGTCGTCTGACGTCGGGCGACTTGAGCACGCGGTAAACGCGGAACGTGACCGCAACAAGTGTAATCCATCAGATGCGTCATCCTTAAGCCGAAAGCTTTCTCCCGGATCCAACTGATCTCCTTGACCAACACCACCACAATGTCGAAACCTATTAACACTTGCGTACTGGGAGTCGGTCTTGCTGGTCTTACCTTCCACATTCCCTTCATCTTGGCGCTTCCGGATCTCTTTACTTTGCACTCTGTTCTCGAACGAAACCCTAGCTCCCCTCGCGGAAAAGTGCATGATCGATTCGGTGTAGCAGTCAAGATACATCGTTCGCTTGACGACGTGTTGGCGGATCCGGATGTAGAGCTCGTCATAATCGGGACTCCGAATGAGACGCATTATCCCTTCGCGAAAGCGGCTCTCCAGGCGGGGAAGCATGGTCAGCTGTTTAGAAGTCTGTTGTTTCGCAAGCTGATGTATACCAGTTCTCGTTGATAAACCGGTGACAAGCAGCACTGCAGAAGGGAAGGAACTTGACGAATTGGCCCAGGCCAAGAAACTCGTGCTATATCCGTTCCAGAACCGACGCTGGGACTCGGACTATCTAGCCTTGAAAAAGCTCCTGGACCTTCCATCTTCTTCACCCAAATCACTCGGAAACCTGGTTGAATTCGAGTCGCAGTAAGTCATTGGTATTGATCATCGTTGTGAATCTAAACATCCATAGTTTCGATCGGTATCGTGCTACGCTTAAAGGCACTTGGAAAGACCAGCCTCTTCCTGCAGCTGGTCAGACTTTCGACCTCGGATCTCATCTGATCGACCAAACCCTTACCCTCTTTGGCAAACCGGAGAAACTTACAGCGTTCATCCAAAATGTCAGAGGTCTTGGTAGTCCCGAAGTCGACGACACTGTACGTTTTATCGTTATCGTGGATAGAAACATAACTCAAGCGCGTCAATAGTTTACGATCTACTTGCAATATCCTGCTGGAAAGCCATTCCCAAACCCGTTCACCGCCATCCTTCGCGGACACATTCTGTCTGCGCGCTCTAAGCAGCTCAGATATCTTGTACGAGGTACAAAGGGAACCTACATCAAGTACGGAGTCGACGTCCAAGAAGACCAGCTGAAGATTATCGATGCGCCTGCGTCCATCTTCAAGACGGGGTACGGTCTTGAGCCGGAGTCCCTTTGGGGAAGCTTGGATAACATACAGGACAATGGATCTGTCGTGCAGTCAACGTGAGGTTAATAAAACTCTGTACAATAAGACTGCTGACGTGTCTTCGTAGGTGGCCCTCCAGCGCTGCGGGGCAGTATGTCGAGCTTTTCAGGAATCTTGCTGGCGTGATCCGGGAAGGCGCGCCTCAACAAGTGAAGTGGATGCAATCAGTGTCTGTAATTGAGATCATCGAGCTCGCTCTTAAGAGCTCCAAGGAGGGCATCACGATAACTCTTTAATTGTAAGTTTACTGGAACATGTCAACATACAATTATCTTGTACTTCTCTTCTCCGCGTTGAGCGCGAGCGCGCTTGATTATGTTGCTTGTTTGAAGCTTCATACCGCATTTGTACGCTGTAGGCGGAGTTGGCGGTGTTGTGGCGGCGATTGATCGGCAATATGCGGCCGGCCTTCTTCTCCTCGGTTCCGACTTTTCTTCGACTAGTACCACTATGGTCTTTCACAGCCTTATCAGTGCCCGGCTTGTGCCACACCTCGATAACACTCGAGCCCTTCACTGGCTTCAGTCCCATCCAGCTAATCGATGCGTTCTTCCACCCTTTTTAGGTCTTCTCATCGACTTACCTCGGGAGAAGACCTTTTCTCACCGGGGCGTTGGCTACGGTGGTTGTCCTACGATTTTCATTGTATCCTCACAAAAACCTGATCCTCCTTTTGCTTCGTTGTTTGTTCCTCTCCGAAAGGATGCTTATCCCTTATTTGTCCACCTTTTCCCGCCTATTCCTATCTCGACGGACGCCCTCAGTCAGCCCATCTACCCAGTGCATGCCATCGAATCCTCCTCCGTTGAAGCCATCATACACCTTTTCTTTTCTTCTCTGAAAGACTCCATCCTCTCCCTGGCCCGGACTGCCTTTCCACTTTCCGTTCAAACGACATGGCCATCGTTCCCAAGATACGATGCACCTGCTCACTATCTTGTTGCTATAACAGGTTGCCTTCCCTTGTACAATCCTCATCATCGTGTTGTTTGGGACTCGCTCTGCTTCATTAACAGCATCCGTGCGGAGTTCTCATACACCGACTGGAAGACGGTGCCGCTAGATGTGTGGTTAAATTGGCTTCGCAGAATCCGTTCCCAGCCCAGAGCCATGTGGGTATCGCCGCCTAACCCCACGCCACCGACACCTTCCAATCCCATCATGGTTGACCTCTTGCGAGTTCAAAGTCTTACCCTATCAGACGACACCGACCCCGGTCCTCAGGAGTCGGAAGACTTTGAAGTCTGGAAGTCTATACCACCACCTATTCCATCTTCATCGTTTGACCTCATTGTTCTCGATATAATCGGACTGATGCAGGTTAGCTTTTGTTCCTTTTGTCTTTATCTCCACCACGCTTATACCGGTCTGTCATGTAGGATCGTATGGGGGCCTTGCAGTCGTATCTCGGTGTATCCCACGTTCAACGCTTGTTGGAATTGGAGAACATGGAATTTTCTGCGGCAGGTGCTACCTATGCAGAAATCCTAGCACGCTCACTCAACCGCTTGGCAATGGAAATGCCCACTGTACGTTTCGATGGTCATGAACTATTTCGTCGGCTGGTGAAGAGGCGCGCCGACCTGGATAGTCAGTTTCATGTCCTCCTACAGTCAGGAATTCCCATCATCGGTTACAGTACCATCGACGGCGCCAGCTTAAGTTCCTGCGGGTTTATGCCACCATCATGGGTTCGTTGGATGTACGTACCGGACGATGCCGAAGGGCTATATCGTCCTTGCACTCAGCATCTCGCTGCTGTCCTCGAACACGCAAGAGGTCACTTTCAAAACTCAGACCCATCTCGCATCCTCGTCATCTCTACCTCTGTTCTTCGGCGCCTTGCGCCAGCTACTGAAATGGGCATGGCTACTGTCATTCCTGATTTTCTACATGACTTGGAGATTCAGGCATTGCATCATCGGAGACTTGTAATCGCGCCTGGGACTTTGCCTTGGACGCAGCGTATACAGCCTCTCACGCATCTCCTTACTAGATTCAACGCAACGAAAGAGGAACTTTGCGTTTTCCCTCTCATACACCATGTCTACGCCGTTCTGGATGACTATCATGGCATCTTTAATGACAGTGGAAAAGCAGTTGTCCTTGCCCTCAATCTACTCAATAATCAAGAAGTCGTGATCAAGTACTCGGTCAACGCTCAGCAGAATATCATCATTGAGCGAGAAGCTTTGGTTTACCGCCAGCTTGCTGGCTGTCCTTTCCTACCACGTGTTCTGTGGAGCGGTCCCATCGGCCATTTGCAAGGCATCTGCCTTGAATTCCTCGGCCCCACTCTTGACCAGCTTCGTCGTCTATGTAGAGGTCACTTTTCTCATCGCACTGTTATCATGATTGCTATACGTTTGGTTAGTCATGCTCTTGTACATCCTTCCCTCTCATACTGACACGGCTCCCTCTTAGCTCTCATTCTTGAAATTTGCTCACTCGGCCGGTGTCGTCATTCAGGACCTGAAGCCTCAAAATCTCGCTGTAGGATTCAGTGATCCTACCCGCATCTACGCGTTCGACTTTGATATCTCTCGGACGTTTCTTGATCCCAAGACCGGCACGCATCTCCCGTATAATCACGTCAAGTCACCTAGTACATGGTTGTACTGCACCCATTGGGCCCATTGCAACATTGGAAAGTCCTGTTTCGTGTTTCGCATTTTACCTTCTGGTGATTGCTAACAACTTGCCTGTTTTCAGAAGCAACGAGACGCGACGACATCGCTATGCTAGCCCATACGCTTCTTCACCTCCACCACGGCGCTCTTCCTTGGGAATCACTTTCCGCGCCGGATACCGATGCATACTTTCAGCAGATGGCACACATGAAGACGCCCGGTCACGTCGAGCTGGAGAAATGGCTTCAACAATCGCCGCCGATTATCGCTGTTATCCTCTCGCATGCACGCGGGTTGGATTACCAACAGGAACCCGACTACGACAGCTTGCTGCAGAGCTGCCACCTTGAGTTGGGTGAACATGGCTGGCTCGACGACGGTCAGTTCGACTGGACAGCGCCCGAGCTCGCTCCAATGGGCACTCTCCTCGATGATGAGTTTCGATTTATTCCTAAGAACAGTGTCCTTCCGTTACTTGGGTATTCGTAGTTTATGTCAGTTCCAATGGTTATCTACAGTCGTTCATCGTATCATCGCTTAGTATAGCCGGACAGACTGACATCTTGAATGCCACAACTCCCTCAGTCACTGCCGAAACGCTTTGCGAAGTGCCTTGACCGAATTTATGCCCCGCGGCGGACCGGGCCGCATCCCTGCTTACCTTTTCGCCACCATCATCATGTACAACCTTCAATGCAGCGCTCACCCCTCGTCTGCTTCCTACATAGATGCGAGCTGCAGTACGCTACGCTGCGAGTACTCCGTGATCATTAAGACTACCTTACTGACTTCCGAATGGTGTGGGTGTCAGTGATGGTGGGCTTGTTTCTTTACGACAGAACTGTCCATAATCTCTGACTGTTTTCAAAGAACAGATACCACCCTTCTTGATCCAAGGTACGTCCAGATCTCTCTACTACGCATGATGAAGGGTCGAGTCCCCGACCTCTATGCATCCGAGCCGCCCGCGTTCATTTCCCAGTGCGCTTTGACGATTACGTGGAAGCAGAACTGTAAGGCTGGACCGATATCTATGCGACTCTTCATATGGCCAACACGTCTAGAGCGCAACGGTGCGCTTGGCAAAGGCAGAGTCAGAAATTCTTCACTAGTTGAATGGTTCGGCTACGACCGGTGTCGGGAACGCATGGGATCCATGTAAATCGAGCCTGATTTTTTTTTTGTTTTCTCTCGTTGTTTTTTTATGTGGCGTAATGCTGATTATCGATTATGCTGCATTCTATTCTGCATTGTCAGGCATGTCATATCACTTCTATTGTTTTTTTTTTTTGTCAGCGCATCTTATGCATTGTCAGGCATCATACCATCTTCTCATTGTTGCTTTTCGATTTCTCTTGTGAGCGGATCTTGCGTTTTGCGCTCAATTCTCATGTCCGCCAGTCGACCAGACGGCTTCCGCGCGGAGATTCGAGAATGATCATAGTATTGATGAATCCGGCTTTGTGTATTTCGTCTTCTAGGTTTGTTTCTCGCCATTCATTACGAGTTCCCGTGTCTAAATTAAATCTCAGGGTGTCACGTACTTCCCATCTGTCGGAGGCCCGGTCAGTTTTCAGTTTCCTCCGATCTACGGTGCTTAATTCTGTCGGAAATCAGATCGTGGTGAGTTTTGTTGATGTTTCAAACTAAGCTAGCTCACACAGGCGATCATTACGACAGGGCTTATATCCTCTTACGATCATCGTCTTAGTGCAACGGCAGCAAGCAGCGCTTGCTGCTCAAGTGCATGAGGTCGCGTTTACGGAGCGTAGCCGAAGCATCTGGTTCGCTGTCCGCGACTCTGAGCGTGCAAGCACTCGGATCATCGATCCACGACCTCCTCCGATACCGAGACCACCCTTGGCATATTGTAGCATGAATCAAACTCTACCGGGCTAAAACTCTGTATCAGTAAGTACGCTGGGTAGAGTAAGACTAAAATCTAGAACTCCAAGCCACTTCTACGATGCTTCTCGTGGCCCTCCTTGTTCCTCTTTTGGAAGGACGAGCTGCTTCTATCGTTAGCGCGGCTGTATGAAACGCGGTTCACTGGTAGTCTCTTTACGAACGGAGGTAACTCGCGTGATCGGGTATTTTGGGTAGCCCGAATTGACAAAAATTTCGAAAGATTCATCATCCACGATGGCTTGTAACTCGTTGTCTCTCGTGACGCGTACCCCAGGACTTTTTCGGGTTTCCACCTTCAGATCCTAACCATTTGGACCGAAATCGACCTTTTCTCTCTTCCGCGGACTATACTCTTAGTGTCCCTCGAACCTGATGGCGTTTATTGCCTCAGATTTTTTTCAGAATTTGTTGACTCCAGCACTGGTATACAACCAGAAAGAGACAATGTCTACAAACTGTGTGCAACCTGTTCGCGGAAACGCGTTCGTGCAGCACCAATGCTGCATTGGAGCGACCTTGTTCAACAGCTCACGCCCAGATTGAAGGTGCGGCAGCGGTCTCTATCAAACATCCGATGTTACCGTCTGATTAGGTCGTCATTGTTAGCTCCTGAATCTCCTCTCGACTGGTGACCTTGTTTTCAATAAACGCTTCTTTTTCCGATTCTTCTGGGGCTCGCTTCGCCACCATCCAGGACCGTTTCGAACACGCTTCTCGGCGTAATCCAGAGCCTAGTAAAAATACACTAGCGCCTGTGTTACGTCTCCTCGCTCGTCCGACGCACGAGCACGCTATGTCAAGGCATGTCCTCGATCCCTTTGGTCTTTACATGACCACGTACCCTCGCGGTGCAGAGTTAATATTTTGCTGAGGAAGGTGCACTTTCTCTAGGCGTTCCGAGGAATCAGAGTAGGTACTAGGCCCTACCAAAGCGTTTGTCATTTCAACCCAGCGACACCACTCCTTCAATGTGACCAGAACCATGCTTATAGAGGAAAGTCGCGCGTCATCGCATCCAGTTCCAGGTTTCGGGACACGACTGGTTGTCGTGTCAACTGATGCGACGTCAGTGGAGATCAACCATGTGTATGGGACATGAGACAAGTGTCGACAACTGTTGTTCACGCGTCTCAGTAAGCCAAATGTTCCTTGGTCCTCGCATGATCTCGAAGCACTTATGCAATGGCAACGGCGCTTATAGTAACATCCTATTCTTCGTGCTTCCGATCACGCATGACACACGTTGCTCTGAACCTGTCCCCCGCATTGATCTTATCGCCGGAAAACCCGACGCGTCTAACGCGTCTGGTGAAGTAGAACAAGAGATGGATTCTCCAACCGTGCCTCGAGTGTCAACCTTGATATCTGACGCGTCAATGTCTTGTTGAGCCAAATGAAGACTCTGATGAAGATTCTGGGATGTGCGCGCAACTCGAGTATGACCACCGCCAGTGGCGCTACTCCTGGCGCTACTCTTGAACGGTATTGCTTGGGCGTAGTCCTTGCGGATGTGAAATATCGACGAAGAACCCTGCCATCCACACTGATACGCGCCTACCCGTATGTTTCCGTTTCTCAATATAGTTCTGCTCATGTACCATTGATGTCGGGAAACAAATATACCTCAGGTTCGAAAGAGCTGAATGGCAATATGGGCCTATCTGGTTACAATGTCAAAATTACTGCAAATGCGCAATAACGGGCGCTCCGCTCAGCCCGTTCCCAAAGGACTGCTCTCGGAGGAGGGCCACTGGCGGGTTACTGGCGAGCAGTATTTAAACGAGGAGGTTTGAGCTCTCTACTCATCACCAGCTCTCTCAAGCTTCAGTGTCTTCACAGTCCATTCACAACCATGGTCTTCTCTTTCGCCAAGCTTTTGGCACTCGCCACCCTTATCAGCGCCGCCTCGGCCTTCAGTGGTGACGGTGAGTTCGTTCTTCCCCTAGTGCGTCTCATGCTGACGTCGGCTAGCCACCTACTACCTTCCCAACGGTGGCTACGGCGCCTGCGGACAAAAACTCCAGAACTCAGACCACGTCGTCGCGTTGTCCTCCGCGCAATACAACAACGGCGCTAACTGCGGACGCCACATCAAAGTCAACTGTACGTTCATCCCACAGACCGTCGCGATTTTCATCTCACAAATGCGTCCTAGACAATGGCAAGAGCGTTACTGCCAAGGTTGCTGACCTCTGCCCGGGATGCGCCAGTGGATCTGTAGACCTTGCTGAGTCTGCCTTCAAAGTCCTCGCTCCATTGGACAAGGGCCGCATTCGAGTGACGTGGAACTATGTTTAAACGAGTGTATCAACAACAAGTCCTAAACCATAACATTAGAGTACCGGGTTGTAGAGTTCGAACTACATAGGTCTCCCCAGAATCCCACGTTGCCTTCGGAATACTTATATGTCAGTTTCGGATCCATACGCGCTTGAACTGTAATTTGAAACTTGAGCTCCTTGCCCAAGGTTCCACCTGATTGTCAGATTGAGCAAGCTTGACAAGGTAACACGATGAACACATACCCAAAGTGACTGTGCCAGACGCTGTCAGCGTTTTGCCAGTACTTCATCGGTAATCTTGAGGATCCACCATAGCTTCTGATACTGCAGCACATCATGAAGAGACTGTAAAGCGTCACGACATCTATGTTCTCCGGGCGCGGCGCATCTTCGAGGCATGCTTCGTCAAACGAAAGGGCATGTCGGAGTGTCTTGATGGAATTGTTCGAGCTCGTGAACGGTAAGGCCTTCCCCGTAACCACACCGGCATTCGAGACAGTTTTCCTAGAGAGTTTCAGCATTCGTGGTGTTAGCTATGAGAGAGACCTATACCAGACGCCCATGAATTCGATCTGAACATTCCGACATAACGTCCTCTTGAAGCACACCGGTTTCGTCTTCGCGGGTATATAATGTGTAGGCAAATGGAACTTGCGCCTCATTATCTCGGGGTAGGAGACCGACCCAAGTACCCACCGTGGGGGATGATGGAGACGTAC
Source organism: Hymenopellis radicata (assembly GCA_015501595.1). Lineage (NCBI taxonomy): Eukaryota > Fungi > Basidiomycota > Agaricomycetes > Agaricales > Physalacriaceae > Hymenopellis > Hymenopellis radicata. The sequence goes on from JADNRX010000072.1 coordinate 144,084, forward strand.
TTCATAGAGCATTCCGGTTAATGCCCGAGAAGTATACGCACCAGACGCAGCCACATGCTAGTTTCCACCATCATGTCGTCCGCGATCATTCGTGGTCAATATTCACCACTGGACAGGCGTACTACGCGACGATGACCTGGAGTTTAATGTCGTGCGGCAGTGCCCTCTCTACCGCGATTTAGGAAGGATGACAGACTCATTTTATCGTGCTCAGACCGCACCGTGCTTCGGAGACGGGGAGTGACATTGTTTGCAAACACTGGACGCCGAACTTGGGAGTCAGTTAGCCGGAGACACCAGTGCTTCGTCAACCACCACCACCACTCTCGTCCTTGTTTCCTTCAGGTCAACGTTCACCGGACACTATGAAACTTGGAGTAGATAGACTCACGTCCTACGTTGCCCTTTACCGCGGTTTAGGACGTCCTATTTTCGAAGGGAGGGGGGCAGGCTCTAGAGGTTCTGCTGGATCTTTCAATCCATGGGTTCCACTATCGAGAATGACGAAAGGTATGGCTCACCGTTTCCATTACCAACTTGGGTGAATTGACTGTACGATCTTGGAAGCCTGTCATCTTTCGCATGTGTATTCTGCCCTGAGGTCGGACGACATACAGGCTGCTCAAGACAGCGACCACGGCGTTATCAAGCTACTCGTCAACCCAATATCGTAGCCCATGTGCGGCGTAGTGATCATAGAATGTAAGATGCTCATCTTCGTATTTATCCACAAAAGCACTTGAACAGAGCTTGTGCTGTCAGAGTCCAAATTTCTGTGCGTCCGTCAGTGTAAGTACTTGCCGACTCCTGCGTCCTGCCTCCTGTGATGGTCAAGAGCAGCGCGCGATAGGAGATGAGGATCAAGACTCACAATCGTGGCAACAACGAATAAGTATATTCCACATAGATCAAAATAGTAACCTACAGATACAGGACAGACAGTACTTATATACGAAGGGGAAAAAGAAGTAATGGCAGTGCATGCGCGTGTGCGTAGTATCATATATCTACAATCGAAAGCAAGCAAAGACGATGGACTAGAGTAATCTGGGGGTATGTATGGTGTAACGAACGTGATGATAAACGAATGTAATGGTGGTGGTGGTGGTGGTTTACTGAACGCTAACAACCTTCAAGTTGCCGAGTAAGTTTGCACTCCAAGTCAACCGACGCGACTTTCTCCTCTCTCGCTCGTTGTCTTCCTCCGCCTCCCTGCTAATCAACGATGGATCCGGGCCTGGATGCGGCTCCGGCCACGGAGCGACCTTTCTCCTTTCTGCCGGGCAGACGATGAGCTGCGTAGCCCTCTTTTCGCGAGTCGACCGTTGGCCCTCCAAGCACTGCAACGCACTATCGACCGTCAACCCCTCCGCTTCCGCTTCCTTCTCCTCCCACCGCCAGGTAAAGCATCCATCCGAGATGCTTCGACGATGGGAAGATGTCGGTCGAATAACGATTGTCGGGACGTCTGCACAAACCGTGTCGTCCTCGTCGTCCATAGACGGATCGCCATCATCGTCGACGCATATGGACGACGTGATCGAGCCCACGCGCTCCTTGCGCACCATCACTGAACAGCGTCTGCGTGATGGCAAGGGGAAGAGATCATTGTCGTCCTCGTCTGGCGTGGGGAATGACGGTAGCGAGGTTACCGAAGAAGAGCCAGCTTTCTTGAGCATTATCGAGCAGCGCTTGTTGGGAACGGGGAACAACTCTGCATCCTCTTCCTCCGCCTGCTGGCTTGTCGGGGCCTGACCAACATCTAGCTCTAGAGCAAGCCCATGTAGAACGATTCGCGCTCCAGCACTAAACGTCTCCTCCAGTTTGTGCGCCCTCTCCGTGCTTGCGACACAATCAGGGCAGCAAGCGCGTAGCGGAACTAGCTTGCATTTCTCCGCCTCACGCTCTTTTTCCTTCCTCGCAGTAATAGAGGAAGGTTTTGGAGAGGATTTCACGGAAGAAGCGCGGGAAATGGGATTAGAAGGTGACATGGTTGGAGCGGATCCAGATAGGAACATTGTAAATGATGAACTACGCGCCATGCGGGTGAATGCTTTTACAGAAGAGAGCGGTTTGGGCGTCTCCTTAACTGGCCGATGCACTGCGGGGGAGGGCATGCGCCGCGTTAAAGGCGATGGAGTCCGCGTAACTGGCGAAACAGGTGAGTCCGGTAGCGGTAGCGTGTCGGCTCGTTTAAATCCGGGCCTACCATCAGGAGTCACAGGCGATGGTGGTACCGAGGATGGGCGCAAGCATGGAGGAAGCGGAGCCGGAGCAAGACGAGCTGGGCGTTCTCGAGAAGGAGAACGTCCCGGTAATGGAAGCAGACTGGATAACGAGATTAGAAACGAAATAGGCTTCGCGATAAAGCTCTTACCTCGCAAATCCGCGTCCACGGGTTTTCTTTGGCTTTCTTGGGATTAGAATGCATGCATCGTGGAACCTGACCTTGCCACCTTCCCCGTCGCTTCCGCATTCACTCAAAGTGGCAAGCCCAAGGCGTTCACGTGAAGTCGAATGCTTCAGCTGATGTGCAGGTGGTGGCGATAAAGCGCCCTCCGCGTAGGCGTACTGGTGTAACGACATGGAGGTCGATGTACAGCCTTCGTTTACAGTACTCAATCGCTTCGAGCTCAATGATGTGGCGTCACGGAGCCTTTCGTGTGAACTTGAGCTTCGCAATGATGATGCTGTTGTAGTAGAAGAAGCCGTGGAGAACATGGAGGAGGTGGAAAAGGTTGAGGACGCCGATGAGCATGAAGGCGAGTTGGTGGTCTTTGGCTCTTCCGGCGCGTCATCTACCCAGCAAGGCGTCAAAGAGGAATTGAACAGCAACCGAGGCGAACATACCGGTTAGAGCAACTGGTGATGGACATGCTGCACAGGTTTATGGTTGGCCGAGTTGTATGCTAGCGGATCATGTACATACCTGTCTGTGATACATCCGTGCAGTCGTACGCCGCGTCCTGGTCGGCCATGGACGCCGTGGAGTACGCCGACATGAACGAGGCCGTCGACGACGGTGACGGTGGACAATTCAGAGATTCAGGTGATTGGGCTAGCGCGTGTTGGTTGGTCAACCCCGCAGTCAAACAGAGATAGGCCCACCTGCGCTGTTCTCTACGACGAGCTCCTCTTTCGGGGCTGTGCTGCTGAGCATGATTTTTGTTTCCGTGCTGTCCGCGACCGCGTAGGTAGGCTCGCACAACGAGGAGATGATGAGCGTAGTAGCTCAAAGTAAAGAACGTACGACCCGCATTGGGGATGGAGGAAAAGAAGACACAGCTGCCAGCTGGGCCTTCCAAGGGCGGCTAAAACTACCGAACTGTGCCTTTTTTGGACAACGTTCGATCAGAATCTCATTTGGCATTCATCCATTTACAGCCGGCTGATAGGCGTCTTTCATTTTTGCTCTAATTAACGGGACGTGGACAGCTCTTACGGTCGTGGCGTATGCCGTAGTTCGTCCAACCACAGGCAAGAATACAGCTGAGACAAGAGAGTCGTGGAGCCTCGAGGAGCATCATTCGACCCTGTTTGATATTGAGATTGGCGAAATGGTGCTCGCTGCCATCCCTGGTCAGGAGCCCGTGGCTTTTCAGTCCAAATACATGCTCTTCTTCTCGTTTCGCCAGCGGTACACTGTATGGTGTAATGAGAATCTCAGCATGGAAACAACTGCTAACGTTCGCGGACGTCTAGTCGCCGGTTTTGCGCCGGTTAGGAATGCGCGCGTGATGTTGATGCTGGTGGACACGCTCGGAGATAAGCGCTAAGCGGTCCTTGGATTCTGGAACCGGGATCTGTTTCGTACAGTACAGTTGCTGTCAAGTTGCTGTCGTGGTTTTTTGGACTCATACCACATACACATACATGCTGTCTGTCAAGGCTCTGCTAGCCAGATAAGCGCTCGCGTTCATCCATATTCGTACACACAAGGAAACAATGATTTATGGAACAAGGCCATCTCGGTAGCGGGAATGTTCCGTTCGAGTGCGTCGAAGAACAAAGTAAGACATCATATAGCTCGCAACTTCTCCGTGAACGTCATCAACTAGAACTCCCACAGACTCTATGGGATAGATAGATAGCCCTTACAGAACACAGCACAGTCCGTTCTACACTATACATCGAAGCCGCCGGTCCTGCCCTCTCCCTAACTGATCCCTGTCGGGTACGTCCGCACAATGCTCAGGAGAAGGGGGTGAACGTTGAGATATGAGCTCGTCATATTCCATCACCATAGGTTGACCATAGGCACCATTCTATTGATGGCCAATGGCGCTGTGCACCACATAAGTACATGCAGTTCATCCTCAACCCCATCCCCACTGCACAGCCAACACAATCTCCAATGTCTTGGCACGCCCTGCCCAAACGCCGCTGGTCGAGGTAGCCACTTCACCGCTTCAACACCCAGAGTGTGGGAGCCCGTCAGGAGTCTCGTTAATGCAACCCGATGCGCCTGAGATAGGAACGGAATGCAAGACATCTTTCCTCCTTTTCCACGCTGCTGGCGCCCAAAATGAGCATCGGCAACCGCTGCCCACCTATCTGGTCAGGACACCCACCCTCGATAGCTGCTACAGAAGATATTGACTCCAACCAATCCACGGCGGCGAAGCGCCAATCCGTAGAACGACGTGCAGGAAGCGTGATGAACGTTGCCAGAGTAAACTGTCAACAAAGCCGGACCGGTTTCAAACACGAAGAATTCCTTGAAGAATTCTTGGAAAAGAAGCAAGCTGGAAAGCAATGCAGCGAGGCAGTGTGCACAGATGTCAGCAGTGCGCAAATGCAGTAGATCAACAGTAGATGGCCTTGGCAGACGGTGTGGGTCAAAAAGAGGTTGTCAAGAGGCAAGGAAAACAGGTACACAAAGCGGAATCCGAGACTAATCCGAGTCGAAACAATATCAGTGACAATATCAGAACTGTTCAGAAAGATGCTGGCAAGATGGAGTTGATCGACAGGAATAGGGCCGCTTTGACAGCGCCACGAACATGATGAACTGACATTGAACTCTGCGGATTTGAGTCTTCCGATGTGAATAATGTTAGCACTCGTACCGTCATGCAAGCCTCTTCCTACCCCTTTCTTTAGTACAACATGAGGCTGCCAGCTCACTGTCGCGGTAGTGGTAGGCTCGATACTAGATGTAAGGAGGGGCCTGGAGGGCTCACATTGGCTGTTGAGCCATATCCATGATGAGATGAGTGGTGGTTCAAAGCAAGAAAGTCGGAGTTGAGAAAAAAGTGAATATGAGGCTTCCAGAAAATCCGGATTCTTTGAAAAGCCGTCGTCCGGAGACGAGCGGAAAACACTGAGAGAGGACGAAAGAGCAACGAGAATGAGTGAATCGCACACAGAAAACAAGAACAACGCCTCTGTTTGCGGGTACAACGACGCTAGTAAGAGAACATGGTGGTCAGAAGCTGAGGAAAGGACGACGCGCGGCCATGGCTAAATACGGAAAACCCTAACCCTAGCATATCTAAGTCCGTCGAACGGGCTTACATTCTTTTATAGTCAATGGCCTGTGTTTTCCACGCACACAGTTGCGTAGCAATTATAACAAGGGTGCTGTTGTGAAGAAAAGCTCTTGTTCCATAATGGCGATGGTGGTTACTTGGAAACTCCGAATCGACTCGAAGCTCTGGATCCCATGCGAAGTCGTAGTTATTCAGCCTCGGTCGTGACAGAAAGGCATCAAGTGCCAATGAGGCGCAGTGATGGGTCTATTCCTGCGAAGAACTGCCAAGTAAGCAGGATTGGTTCTTTGTCCATAATGACTGACGGTCCGATTCTCCGTCAGCTATGTTTCTCCTTTGTGTCCAAGGCCAGCTTCTCTTGTTGAGTCGTCGCGTTTGATCCTTGTTCTATAGTACGAGATCGTCGGAGGCGTGAATGTGCCACCCGTCAAGTCCAAGTCCGGGCTACTTGAAAGAAGCAGGCGCTGATTAAACAGAGGTTAATAATTCACAAACCAGGTGGGAGGGCCAAGAGGAATCTGATGCTGACAACAGGACGAGACGGCCACTTCAAAGTTCGGACTGTACACACACCGCACCATTCAAATTGGCAACACACTCGTACCATAGCGCCTATAACTTCCGACAGCCGTGGCTCTCCTTATGCGCGCGCCAACCATCCCTCAAACATTGCGCATTACAAAAGTACGCCTTCCCCTTACACGATCCTATCCATCCCCAATCAGTCTCAAACCAACTACCAAATGAACAACTCACCACCACATTTCTTCCACAGCCCCGCCGAGCCACATGCAAAGCACCGCTGCCACGGCCCAGCCTTCGCCGTCCTTGCCTCCTCCTCCACATTCACACCCTCAAAACACCCTCCCTCAATATCCACCCTCAGCTGCCACACATCCGAAAAACTCCTCGATATCAAGTGTTTCTGCCCCGGCACAAACTGCGAATTCGTGTACCCAGAGAAGAGGTACGTCTTGCCAGTCGCCTCGTCCACGAAGAGCCGCGCCTGCGCGCGGTATATCGGGAACCCGCGCGTCAAAACATGTTTCCACGACGAAACGGACGGGTCGTCCGAGTCCAGCATGAACGTGTCCGCGTAATACGAGAATTTGAACACTTCATTTTTCTCTGGCGTGTACGTGGGCACGCGGGGACTGTAGCCGCCAAAGGCGAACACCTTATCCAGGACGGGATTCTATCGAACGTTCAGGTATGCGGTATGGTCTCGGAAGGGGAGAACACGCACATAAACACAAGCCATCTCTGTCCGCTTTGAAGGTTGATTCCCGGTGATCCTGTGCTTTGTCCAGGTCTTCGCCTCGATATCCCAAGCCCACAAATCGTCATAATCATACGTGGTCATACCCCCGTGCGGCATCCCAGCGAACTTGGCTCCCATACGATCCGCATCGCCGTACATAATGTAGATTTTCTTCTCGCCTTTTCCCACCCAGCTACACGCGTACTCTCGCGGCCCCGGTCTATACAAGCTCGCCGTCTCAGCGATAGACGTCCCTGAAAGACGTGTCCAAGCTTTCTTCTCGATATCCAAAACCATGAGCAAGTCGGTCCCGATTGGAGAATCAAAATGTGTCCCGCCAATGACGTACAACTTCCCGTCAATGGCATGCATAACGTAGTTCTTTCCTCCATCGCAGTACGGCCACTTTCCGCCCTTGTATGTCGTCTGAACACGACCCCAGTGGTTTTTCTTCAGGTCGAAGAAATGCAATTCGAGGTCGCCAACGAAGAGGTACGCTTTGGAGTCTTTCTTGTTGACAACCATTCGATAGCCGGTGTACTCCGAGATGATCTCGTCTGCATAGGGGTAGGACGGAAGTTGCTGCCAATCGCCCATGGTCTCGAGGTTGATTCGCCACAATTCGGAGTAGTAAGGGCCTTCGAGGCCCTTCTCTCCTCCGAATGCGTAAAGGTGACCTAACATGCAGGTTGGTCTCCAGTCGACTACGCACTGAAAGGAAAACCTACCGTCGTGTACAAATATAGCTGATCCCATACGCGACGATAGTCTGTGCGAGTTGAGTTTCTGCCACGATCCGCGAACTTGGAGGCTGGGCGCTACAATAATCTGCTTATGCGCTAAAGCCGGATCAGGATGCAGCTGAGCATGTATTCTATCAGTCATGTATTTGGAGTCCTTCTTCAAGCCCTTCGTCGCTTCCTTCTCCAGAGTAGGAGACAACGATGTCCAAGCAACTGTCTCCGTCCATTTGCTTTCAGCCGCGGCGCCTGTGTTTCCTATCGTGGAGTAGATCTCATAACCAAGTTTCGCAGCGAGGATCTGGGCACGGTAGTAATCGGGATAGCTCACGTCAAAAGAGAACCACTCTGAATACGACTAGTAGTTAATACGCCGTGAAATCAAAGTAGGAAATGATGCGATTACCGAAAGCATGAAAGCCGGCGGAGAGCTGGGCGTGACGCTGTAGAACATTCACTTGTGTCAAGTAATTGAGAGCCTTGACCAAGTCAGATACAACATCGCGCTTTCAAAAAATGAAAGCGTACGTCTTCGTATTCCCTTAGGTGATACATGCACCTCGCCGCGCCGACACAGCTCAGAGTAGCGACGACACTGGGAGTCAAGGATGTCAACGCAAGGTACCTTTCATTAAAGTACGTCGCGCGATGTGGTATCGGCCCGCAGAGAGTAGTGGCAGCCTTGACATAATGCAAGCGCGCGCGTTCAAAGTCGTCGGCTGCCAGCAACTTGTCGGCCTTGCACCGATGGGCGTAGGCACGCGCCAAGACAGCTTCCTTGTAAACAGGGCTATCCTCGGCGATTTCAGCAGTTATCAGCAGGTCGACCAACGATTGATCTCGTTGTATCGCGCTCAGCAGCCCGTCCTGGGGAGTGGCGCCGACGTCCGCGAATTTGTCGGGCAGTGGGGGTGCGTTGGTGATGTTTTCGCGCACGAGGCGGTCCATGAGCGCGTCTATCTCGCGTCGGGATTGCTTTCTGGACATAGTACACGGGATGGTGACGGTTCTTTGCAAAAAGCGAGCGGACGTAACGGAGTTACATAAACGTGCAAGTCACGAGACTCGCGCCACTGCATATTAATTCGCTCTGCCATTTTTCGTGAATTCAAATATTTGCAAAGCAGCGACGAAAGCAAAACAACACGGCATGCGAGGTACAGATAGTTAACAGAATGGTATCAATTTCAAGAACTTGTCCCAGGGCCCTACTCTTTCAACACGTTTGTCTGGTAATTCCAGACTCTCTGGTTTCACAAGCAGACCGTTTAACCACTCGACATCCTTGGAGGCTATGAAAGACTCAAGGCTGTCCAAAGATTGCGCCATTGTTGGCCGATCGGATGGATTCGTGGCAGTCATGGAAAGAAAGAGCGGCTTAAAGTCCTCTAGGTTCAACAAATTGTCGGAGTCGTCCGACTAGGTTGATTGTAAGCGATGAATAAAAGGGCTAGAGACGAAGTACCTCACAAAGTCCCAGAAAGGTGGCCCCCACATTGTATACATCAAGTGGAAATGGATTGAACGGCGCGCCGCGCGAATGCCATTCTGGTGACGTTTTGATCTGGCAGAATGCGGTTTTCGTAAGCGCGTGATGCTTTCCTTGCGGGTAGCTTAAGGCGCCTTCAAAATCGGTAAGATAATACCGGACGGGTGTCGCTACTTGACAACGCATTATGTGTGGCGCCATTGTCTGCAGGCCATCGATGGTATTCGGTTTAGCCCAATGATAGCCCTGAGGATAGACTTCAGTACAGTCCATCAAGAAATTCGTGGTACACGCATCTCTATGAAGGGGAGATGAGAAGAAGAGTTTTCAGAATTGCGCCACGCACCCATGAGCAATGTTCTGTTCGTGCATGAAGGCCAGTCCCTGACGGTCCCCGGTAAGTTATGTGACAAACGTAGAAAGGAACTTACTTCGAGGATCTGTCGAAAAGCCTCCGCGAATTCTTTCCGACAGTGAAACTGTGGACGACTGAAGACTTGCATGAAGGGCAGGACGACGAATACATGATCGTCATTTGGGATGGGAAATGAGTCAAGTAATGGAATGGTGTGATTCTTCGGGTCTGAGGAGAGCTCGGGATTGTTAAGATGCCTTAACATCGTGTAATCGGACTTCTTCGCTCGCTTGATAACTACCTTGCGCCCATCCAGAAGGCGCGTCGCGTCGAGCACAAAACCTTCCTGCTGTGGCTGATCAGACAGACGAATTGAGGTATGTGTGCACTTACATATGAAGCCAATTCGTCTTCGAAGCCCATACCGATTATAATTGACCATTTGGCCAGTTTCTTGTTCTCAGGCTTTAGACGAGCAGGGACCCAATCAGGTTGATAACGTGGTCGGAGTAGGTATCCACGCTGTGAGAGATAGCCGTAATGTTGTACCCAGAACATCTCGCAATAGAATTCGCCCCTCTCACGGAGAGGATCCAATGGGGGCATAGTCGAAGTGTGATGATGGTCAAAGAGGAAGAAGGACCGGCAAACTCCGGACTCGTTCAGCCCTGCATAATGGTGGTGGTGGTGGTCTTATTTGGATCAACAAACTATTTGGAGGATAAGCGATGAAATAGGCTATGATAACAATGGAAATCGTATATGAATCAATCCCCTACGTCGAATTTTCTCGAACTCGCTTCTGAGCTCGACTAGACTTCTCGTCCGAATTGTCCTCTTCTGCGGTTCGTTTTCTCGACGTCGAGATGTCCATGATCTCGTCGTAAGTGATCGGTATCGTTAATCGACGAGCCGCCATTTCCTTCAGGACGTTCATATGCTCCTTCACTTTAATGTGGAGGTCCGGAGAATCAAGAGCGTGAGATAGTACCAGGTGCTGTTGTTCCAATTCGAAATGTTCAGCGACGTTCCTCAGTTGCTGATCATTCTTGTTTGTTGACGTGGTCACTAAGAGTAGTCAGTCAAGTCACGATAACGCGTCAAGATCGTGTGTAACTTACCTGATGTGGACAACTCCTTGATTCTCTTCTTCAGCTCATCGTTTTCATCCTGCAGTTTCTGATTCTTGGCGTCGATACCCGCTTGCAGTTCTGCATGCTGTGTGCGAAGAACTTCTTTGAATCAGCAACGTAGATGCAGATAGCGGAGGGAGCGAGCTTTGCCTTCATTTTGCATCCGAAGTGCGGCGAGAGACGCAATATTTCGTTGATTCTCCTTCGTTAGCTCTGAATAAACTTTGTCAGGCCCCCAGTCGCCTCAACGAGATCTGTAACTTACGAATGTTGTGGTCGTTCATGCCTTCATAAGCCTGATTTCCAACTCCCGAGATACTTTCTGAAGTTCGAGCTGTGCGCTCATTGCTGGTGGTGGGTCGATATATTTCAACCGTGTGTTGTAGGACAAGGGAGGCAGCCTCCTCGAATTGCTCCTGCGAGATAACGCCTTTCTCCGCATCCTTGACGCGATCGAAGAGCTCTTCATCAAGACGAGAACATCGGGGATGATCCTTTGAATTCCGGCAGACCGAGTTGCTGCAGTGTAGTCGCGTTGAGTTGGGGATACACCGAATCTGAGCTTCTCGGCAGGCTAGACATTGCTGTAGACGGCTTAGATCCGGAAAATGAAATGAGGATCAGAGCAACGTACGATGAATTTGTCCTGGTTCGCTGCAACCCATCGCGCCTCTTGCGAAGGCGTTGGTGGTTTGTTCAATTCGCTCTTGATCAGAGTCCTGATTTGCCTAATAGACAACGACTTAAATGCTGGCACAGACATTGTCGATGATGGGAACAAGAGAGAGTTGGACACGCCTTTGTTGATACTTACTTTATTTAGAGAGGTGCCTGGAGTCACGTGATCGCTGACCTTCAAAACAAAACATATTATTCTGAATCCAGTCGGAATCTCCGCGTACCTGATCCAGAAAGGCGTATTTTACTGTAGACCGCGTCTATGTAAGAAGCAAAGAAGAAGATGGGTGCTGCATTGGAGGTTGTCCATGATGATGGTTAAGGCGAAAAGGCAAGCTGCATGCGGTCCGGCGCTCCGATCAACCTAAACGCGTTCATGATCCGTCGGAGGTATAGGAACGTTCTTCGCTCCTGCAAGTCGTGTCGCCACTTCTAGAGTGGTTTGCTAAAGTCGCCGATGAAGCCATCGCCTGGTGAATATCTTCATGGGTAGCGCGGCGTTTCTCACAGCTGGTACCTACTAAAGGCACACGTTATGAGCGGGTACAACTTTCTTATGCAGAACTATGCATGTTCAGTGCGCTGTAGAACTGTTTCCTTAAACTGACGTCTAAGTAGGATTCTCCCGGGGTGCGTATACTGCTCGGGCATTAGCCGGCGTGCTGGACAAAGTACTAGTCTCCATCCTACGGTGGGTACTAATCAGTCCTTGGGTCGGTCTCCTACCCAGAGATAATGAGGAGCAAGTTCCATTCGCCTACAGATTGTATACCCGTGAAGACGAAAACGGTGTGCGCCTCAGTGCGGGCTTCAACTTAGGACGTTCTGTAGGAAGATTCAGGTCGAATTCATGGGCGTCTGGTACCGTCACGGTATCCTCATACTAATGCCACAAATGCTGAAACTCTCTAGGGGTACTGTCTCGAGTGTCGGCGTTGAAGGATCCGAAACTGGCATATAAGTATTCCAAAGGCAACGTGGGATTCTGAGGAGACCTATGTAGTTTGAACTCTACAACCCGGTACTCTAACGTTATGGTTCAGGACTTGGTGTGAATACACTCGTTTACACATAGTTCCACGTCACTCGGATGCGGCCCTTGTCCAAGGGAGCGAGGACTTTGAAGGCAGACTCAGCAAGGTCGACAGATCCGCTGGCGCATCCCGGGCAGAGGTCAGCAACCTTGGCAGTAACGCTCTTGCCATTGTCTAGGAGTCATTTGTGAGATGCAAATCGCGACGGTCTGTGGGATAAACGTACAGTTAACTTTGATGTGGCGTCCGCAGTTAGCGCCGTTGTTGTATTGCGCGGAGGACAACGCGACGACGTGGTCTGAGTTCTGGAGTTTTTGTCCGCAGGCGCCGTAGCCACCGTTGGGAAGGTAGTAGGTGGCTAGCCGACGTCAGCATGAGACGCATAGGGGAAGAACGAACTCACCGTCACCACTGAAGGCTGAGGCGGCGCTGATAAGGGTGGCGAGTGCCAAAAGCTTGGAGAAAGAGAAGACCATGGTTGTAAATGAGCTGTGAAGAAGCTGATGAACACTGAAGCTTGAGAGAGCTGGTGATGAGTAGAGAGCTCAAACCTCTTCGTTTAAATACTGCTCGCCAGTAACCCGCCAGTGGCTCTCCTCCGGGAGCAGTCCTTTGGGAACGGGCTGAGCGGAGCGCCGTTATTGCGCATTTCAGTAATTTGACATTGTAACCAGATAGGCCCATACTGCATTCAGCTCTTTCGAACCTGAGGTATATTTGTTTCCCGACATCAATGGTCATTTCATGAGCAGAACTACATTGGGAAACGGAAACATACGGGCACGCGCCTATGTGATGGCAGGGTTCTTCGTCGATATCTCACATCCGTGAGAGCTGCACCCAAGCAATACCGTTCAGGAGTAGCGCCAGGAGTAGCGCCACTGGCGGTGGTCATACTCGAGTTGCCCCCGCATCCCAGAATCTTCATCAGAGTCTTCATTTGGCCCTCAACAAGACGTTGACGCGTTAGATATCAAGGTTGAAACTCGAAGCACAGTTGGAGAATCCATCTTGTTTACTCGCGTACTGTTGTCTCGTCAGCCGTGTGTCATGCGTGATCGGAAGCACGAAGAAAGATGTAGCGCCGTTGCCATAAGTGCTTCGAGATCATGCGAGGACCAAGGAACATTTGGCTTGCTGAGACGCGTCAACATGTGAACCAGTTGTTGAATTGATCTCTGGCCTTTTTCTCATAATCCCATCCTACTCGCCATGCAGGCCCATACCTGGTCGATATCCACTGAAGTCGCATCATTTGACACGACAACCAGTCGTGTCCCGAAACCTGGAACTGCACCGCGGCGCGGATGAGGTGCCTTTACGACGCGACTTTCCTCTATAACCATGATTCTGGTCACATTGAAGGAGTGGTGTCGCTGGGTTGAAATGACAAACGCTTTGGTAGGGCCTAGTACCTACTCTGATTCCTCGGAACGCCTAGAGAAAGTGCACCTTCCTCAGCAAAATATTAACTCTGCACCGCGAGGGTACGTGTTCAGGTAAAGATCAAAGGGATCGAGGACATGCCTTGACATAGCGCGCTCGTGCGTCGGACGAGCGAGGAGACGTAACGCAGGCGCTAGTGTATTTTTACTAGGCTCTGGATTCCGCCGAGAAGCGTGTTCGAAACGGTCCTGGATGGTGGTGAAGCGAGCTCCAGAAGAATCGGAAAAAGAAGCGTTTATTGAAAACAAGGTCACCAGTCGAGAGGAGATTCAAGAGCTAACCATGACGACCTAATCAGCCGGTAACATCGGATGTTTGATAGAGACCGCTGCCGTACCTTCAGTCTCGATGGTGAGCTGTTGAACAAGGTCACGTCCAGTGCAACATTGGGTTGCACAGACGCCAGTTTGTAGATGTCGCCTCTTTCTGGTTGTATAACAGTGGCTGGAGTGTTCTACTCAACAAATTCTGAACAAAATCCGAGGCAATAAACGCCATCAGGTTCGAGGGACACTAAGAGTATAGTCTAGTGCGGAAGAAACAAAAGGTCGATTTCGCTTTAAATGGGCAGGATCTGAAGGTGGAAACCTGAAAAAGTCCTAGGGCACGCGTCACGAGAGACAACGAGTTACAATGCATCGTAGATGTTTAATCTTTTGAAATTTTTGTCAATTCGGGCGACATCAGGAAAACACAAGGTTGGTCTTTCCGGTCTTTCCGGTCTTGCCGAAGACCAGAAAGACCGGAAAGACCCAAAAGACACGAGGTCTTGCGAAAGCTCGCTCAAGATCTTCAGAAGACCTCATTTTGTCTTTCCGGTCTTGTAGCAAGACACTTTCAATCTTCAGCAAGACCCGTTGAAATCTTGCAGTGGGTCTTACTAGTCTTCTTTTCACCCGTAATTTTAGGCCAGGGCACACAATAGAAAGGGGAATAAACAATGCATTCAAATACTAACTACAGACACTAAGTAGTACCCTATGCTAGCTAGTACGATATACTAGCAGATATTAATGACAGCCGAGCCCAAGGGAGCACGGCGTAGTACGAGTCAGCATCCAAAAGGATTGATACTGTTGTGCTGAGCGCCATCAGAGCTGCCAACGTGGAAGAGAATGGCGTTCAACGTGGAAGTCTAAACAAAATCGTTAGCAAGGCAGTCGACGACGAGAAGGGCGCACGGAAAGCTTACCAGGTTTGAAAGTCGGCGGCGAACATGACTAGGAGAAGGCCAAGAGTCAGCGAAGTCAAACGATGATGGTGGCAGGAAGGGTACCCACACTTGTGACGATCAACAGACTGTTTCGACGCGTCGAAAGTGCGGTGCAACATACTGGATTCTGAAGTCAGACTACAGAAGTAAGGAAAGATAGTAACACCCACCGCATGATTGATGTAAAGGCGAGATGGTACACTGACCGATGAAAAACACCGCGCTGATGACAATGGTGAACCACATTGAGTATCTGAAGAAAGGCGATTCTGATGCGGTCTGTGCGCTGTAAGGAATAGTCCCTGAGTATGACGGCTCGGCATAGGTCACCGCCAGTGCAGAGATCAAGGACAACGTACGTGAGCCTATCATGGGAAAAGCGGCGATGGAACATGATGATGTTGGGGTGGTCCGATACATATTCGTGGTTGGTGAATTCGGGGTTGCAGTTGTGCCTCAAAGGATTCCGGCTCTGGCTTGAGCATGCACTTGACGGCGAAATAGGCGGGTTTGTCCAACGGAGAGAGCATGTCGATCGCGCGGTAGACTTG
Organism: Hymenopellis radicata; assembly: GCA_015501595.1. Lineage (NCBI taxonomy): Eukaryota > Fungi > Basidiomycota > Agaricomycetes > Agaricales > Physalacriaceae > Hymenopellis > Hymenopellis radicata. Next base: position 159,476 of record JADNRX010000072.1, read on the forward strand.
TCCCCACGTCCCAGCGCCGAGGCAGTCGATGAGACGCAGGCCGCCCTCAATGACGGCGCCTTAGAAATCGGGAAGTTCTTGCAGAAGGCATGCAAAGCGAAGAAAGGGACTATCAAAGTCGTCAGAAGCGAAGAAAAAATAGAGACGGTGGTGGTAAGAAGGATAGAAACGTACTGGAGACATGCAACCAGATTACCGCTGGCGAACATGACTTGTCCATGGTCATCCATCCCACAACGCGCGGCGCCCATCCTGTAGACCGTATCCACCGACCTGGGTGCCGTGCCCGTCCATTGAGTGGAGCAGTGCCATTGAGCTCAACCAGACAGAGCCGCAAGAGGAGAAGTTGTTGGAAGAGGGAGAGGAAGAGCCGCAAAAAGTCGGACTTGCGAAAAATCCAAAATGAACATGCACGTGGTCTGATGGCGTGCTCGCGTCCCGCGCACGGGCCACTCATCAGTCATCTTGATCATTCTCCTCTTGCTCCTCTACCACTCTCGACGGCCCCAGAACATTTCTTTTCACGACGTCTGACTCGTGTTCTTGGCGCTTTTGGCTTCGCGCCGGCGGCGGCGCCCTCGGATGCGTTCCGGGGCGCATTCTGGCACTCGTCTCTGTGACGGTGCCATTTCCGGACGACTTACAAGGTGTAAGCCCTCAGGACGAGGCGTCACACTCTTGGAAGGCGTGGGCGGGTCCATCGCCCAGATTAGTCCCCCCGCTTTGCACAGAGACTGGGGCTGGACAACGTCGTGGGCGCATCCTGCCCAAAACGGTGCGTATTTAGTTTGTTTTTCATTATTTCTTGGCTAACCTTGTTCCAGTTCTACGTCGTACTATTTTCCTTGCGCTTGGACCGACAGCCATTCGCGAGGACGACTTTTACGTGTTCCGACTCTCGAGGAGCAACGCGGACGCGTAAGCCTCCCGGGGGAAGAGCAGCACTTCAGGATGGCGATGACGAGCTTCAAGAGCTGGAGTAGCCCCGCGTCGTCGTGTTCGTGCCCTGCAGTGAGGCAAGGAGTTTTATTTCGGGCTGGAGGGCGTCGCAGATGTCCAGCCCAAGAACGGTGCGTATTTCTATATATTTTTCGTTCTAACCACACCTACCATCTCCTTGCAGGCGCCGTTCTAACTTCTCCTCCACCGACTTCCCGCACCATCTTCCTCCTGTACGCACGTTGTGTCCCTTCCCTGTTGCTATACAACAGGGTGGGCATTGACTGTGTGCATCGTGCTCGTCAATAGCCCCCGTGCAATTGCCCGGGGGTCGTTGGCGCGCACGAAAAGACAATCCATTCCTCACGGGTATGGGTATACCCACCACCTGTTCGTTATTGAGAATAAATTAATTCATGTCTACCTAAAGACACTTGCCGAAAGACCAAGATCGGAAAGACAAACCCGCCGAAAGACCAAGACAGGAAAGACAAACCTGCCAAAAGACCAAGATCAAAAAGACCCAGTTGAAAAGACCAAGACTTGGAAAGACTCCGGCGGCAAGACCAAGACCAAAAAAGACCTCTGCCAAAAGACCAAGACCGGAAAGACCAATCCTCTGTTTTCCTGATGGACCCAAAATACCCGATCACGCGAGTTACCTCCGTTCGTAAAGAGACTATCAGTGAACCGCGTTTCATACAGCCGCGCTAACGATAGAAGCAGCTCGTCCTTCCAAAAGAGGAACAAGGAGGGTCATGAGAAGCATCGTAGAAGTGGCTTGGGAGTTCTAGATTTTGGTCTTACTCTACCCAGCGTACTTACTGATACAGAGTTTCAGCCCGGTAGAGTTTGATTCATGCTACAATATGCCAGGGGTCATGGATCGATGCTCCCGAGTGCTTGCACGCTCAGAGTCGCGGACAGCGAACCAGACGCTTCGGCTACGCTCCGTAAACGCGACCTCATGCACTTGAGCAGCAAGCGCTGCTTGCTGCCGTTGCACGAAGACGATGATCGCAAGAGGATATAAGCCTGTCGTAATGATCACCTGTGTGAGGCCTAGCGTAGTTTGAAACATCAACAAAACTCACCACGATCTGATTTCCGACAGAATTAAGCACCGTGGATCGGAGGAAACTCAAAATTACCGGGCCTCCGACAGATGGGAAGTACCTGAAGCTTTCAACGACACCCTGAGATTTCATTCAGAGACGGGAACTCGTAATGAATGGCGAGAAACAGACCCAGAAGACGAAATACACAAAGCCGGATTCAATCAATACTATGATCATTCTCCGCCTACTCCGGAAGCCGTCTGGTCGACTGGTGGACATGAGAATTGAGCGCGTAAAACGCAAGATTCGCTCATAAGAGAATCGAAAGGCAACAATGAGAGGTATGATATGAATGCCTGACAAGTGCATCGCTTTCGTCTGTTAAGAAAAGACAACACACCATTAGAACACGCTTTGGCATAATACAGCAATTCGTCGCCTGATATAGAAAGGCATATGCAGAATCTTTGATTATACCTTGGATGAAGAAGGGTGGTATCTGTTCTTTGAAAACAGTCAGAGATTATGGACAGTTCTGTCGTAAAGAAACTTCACTGACAACCCAAGTTCTGGATACCATTCGGAAGTCCAGTACGGTAGTCCTGATGATCGCAGAGTATTCGCAGCGTAGCGTACTGCAGCTCGCATCTATGTAGGAAGCAGACGAGGGGGTGGGCGCTGTATTGAAGGTTCTGCATGATGATGGTGGCGAAAGGCAAGCAGGGATGCGGCCCGGTCCGCCGCGACGCCCGATCGAGGCGTGCCAGTTTGCCTCCTAGTGTTCCTGCCACTGGACGCAGAAAACGTTTGCCTCGGCCTTATTGTCTGGTGTCTCAGTGTCATGAATGTATCAAGTGCGTGTCTGAGTCGAATCTTCATTGAAATCAGTATGGCTAGTAAGCACCTATTAAGCTCCCAGTCCTTCAACCTATGCTTATAACCCAAGACTTTCTCCCGGATGCCTAACATCTCCGACAAGAACCGAGTACCTCCATCTGTCCTCTGTCTCCACGGTCGTATCGCGAGTTGTACATATGTATTCCGGACCTCCGAGTCTTATCAACACCTCCTTCTCTTACGCGCAGGCGCTGCCGGCAAACACTCATCATCCCAAGCTGCGTCGTCAAATCCTGACGAGGCCTCCTCGAGCTCTTCGACTCGCTTTTTCAGGAGCAAGATTTCCTCGTACTGTTTCTTCCGATTGAGATATTGGAACTCCTTGTTACGTTCCAGATCTGGAAAAGTCCGAGGAGTCAGCACGCAGTACTAGTCCATCACCAGAAATCATTCGAACCGGAGATCTGTTTATCGCGAGAAGAGACCTGTTTCTCCAGCTCTGTATTCTCAGTTTTCATTTCCTGGATCGTGTTTTCGCGGATTTGCAGCTGTCGGTCAAGATCATGGAGCTGGGACTGGAAAGCCGCATTCTCTCGTCTTTCGGAATCTATATGTAACATCCAGCGTTAAGTTGAGCGACGAAGTAAGTGATAAGCATACTCACCCGTTATAATTCTCTGTGCAATTACTCTCTTGAGAGCTTGCGCCTTTACGTTGATTTCTCTATCCATCTGGGCACGCAGGTTCTCGAAGGCTTGAAGGACTTTGGGTTCAGTACTGATGGTAATTGGGAAGAAAATACCTTGTCCTTTCTCAGTCAACTCGCGTCCAGCCATCTGGAGACGAACACCTTGAGCCTGGAATTCCTCTTGTAGGAGTATGTGTCTGTCCTAGAGGCATCACAGTGTGACTGTTAGAAAGAGTAGGATTATCTGACAGTGGATGAAGCTCTACCATCGTATTTTGCAGACTTCGCGACGTCTGTGCGTGTTTTTCCTTTTCTTGCTGCAATTTTTCGTTTGCATCTGGACGCACGCCGTCTCTATTAGCGGGTGGTGATTCGACATGTCGATTACTTACCGTGTACCAGCACATAACTTGGTAACATTTGGGCCCGAGCCTCCAACATCCAGCTCAGTTCTTCGATCTCTTGGTGGCATCTTCTGAGTTCTTGATTCCTCTCGCTGAGCTTGGTCTCTAGCGTAGCGACCTTCTTTTCAGTAGCCTTGCGCCGCCCGCCGTGAGTATTGGCTGCGTTCTACATGTGAGCTTCAGCCGAGCTGGGATGACAAGGCGTACAACACATATTCTGTTCCTTGCGTTTCATGAGTAGCTCATTCTCCTTGAGTTTGCTCTCCAGCTCGGCGACTTTCTTCTCGGCAACCTTGCGCAGCCTGTCGTTATTGCTGTTTATCGCTGCGTTCCATTAGCTTCAGCTGGAAGGACAGTGAGAAGACGTACTATGCATATTTAATTCCCTGCGTTTCATGAGGAGCTCGTTCTGATCCTTCTCTTTGAGCTTGCTCTCCAGCTCAGCGACTTTGTCCTCGGAAGCCTTGCGCAGCCGGTCGTTATTGCTATTTATCGCTGCGTTCCATTAGCTTCAGCTGGAAGGACAGTGAGAAGACGTACTATGCATATTTAATTCCCTGCGTTTCATGAGGAGCTCATTCTGATCCTTCTCCTTGAGCTTGATCTCCAGTTCAGCGACCTTCTCCTCGGCAAGTTGGCGTGACCTGTTTACGGCTGCATTCGAGGATGTTAGCTTCGGTTGAAAGGATGATAAGATGTACTATTACATGTATTCAGTTCTCTGTGGTACCGAATCCTGGCTTGCAACGAAATGACTTGTTTTTCTTTTTCTCTTCGCTGTTTTCGTGCAGCAGATGTGGCGCAATTTGCTTCTGCGCAGATAATCAAGATGAGGCAGCGCCGGGAGGCGAGGAAAGGACTGTACCTCGTATCTCTGAGCGGCATTCTTTGTGATGGCCTACAAACCACGGATAAGCGTTAGAGGAAATATTGACTGGAGGTGCGAGACTGACGACTGCTACTGTACATTTCGGTTATCAGGTTGCGGTCTCCAGGAGGCTGTGTGGAATGTCTGCGGAAGTTTAAAAATGCAAAGACGACTTGCATATTCCAGAAGATCCTCCGAAATGACGATCCACTAAGCGCTTGAGCTTATTCAACTTCGGACGGCCGATGGGTCTGCAAATAGTTCTTCATTTGAGGCAATTACTTTGATAGGAGGAGGCTAGGACGTCGTTTCAACAACTACACAAGAAGCGTACTCTGGAGTCTGTGCTCACCTTGTTGCGCCATTCTACGAGTCGGTGACATCACCGAGCTCTGCTTTTCGATCCCTCGCGCCCTTGGGCTTGTATTTGTGTCTTACGTTATCCAGCAGTATATATACTGGGGCGTGTCCTCCCCAGACTTTCTTTCTTACACCGATGAGGTATGTCCCTTTTCGTCGTGTTCGTCTAGCTGCGAAGGAGCCCATGTCATTGAACAGGGTAAGTATGGGAGGCTAGAATGTCGGCCGAGCGGCCTGTGATATGATATCCGAAACAGGAAACCTCCTGACTTTGACTTGATACCACCACCATCGCGTGCGGCGACGTCCTCGACGAGCTCAACGACGTGGACGACATTGGGCGCTACATGCAGTCGCCATATCCAGCATCTAGCACGACATTCAAGGCATTAGCCGGACTTGCTGACAGAGCGCGGCCGAATATAATCAGAGCTGATACATAATCCATGGCTTCCGTTACACCGCGTGCATCTGGCTTTTGGGAAGAGGGGATGCCTGACAACTACTTTGACGATGCCGACGACGTCGAGCAGCAGAACCTCATCAATGAGGTCCTCGACGATGGCCGGACTCCGGTGCGGTATTTGGCCGTTGCTCTATGGTGTTGTATTGACAATGATCCAGCTCGACAAAACGATTGACCGCATTGGAATGGGCAGTTACCAGTGGACGTTGCTGTCTCTATGTGGCTTTGGTGTGTAACTTTGGATTTTTTCCGTGATTACGCTGATTGTCGCGCAGGCTGGATGGCGGACAATGTGTGTACACTACTCGATGGATTATATGGGTTCTAATCACCATTTTAGATGTGGCTACAGGCCGTGGCTATCATACTTCCCCGTGTTCAGCAACAGTACGCTGGTAGGCCGCCGTTCTACCAACATTCTTCGCATTAATAATCATGAACAGTGCACGACCAGTACATTGGCGTTTTATCCTCGTCGCTGTTCGCCGGCATGATGCTCGGCGCAGTCGGCTGGGGCACTTGTATGTGCCCTCCCCGACTATCTGCATTTCCTCACCATCCTCAGGCTCTGACTTGATGGGTCGCAGTACCGCCTTCAACGCAACACTTTTTTTCACCGCGACATTTGGATTGCTCGCATCACTGTCTTACTCGTACACCTCACTTTGTGTACTCTTATTCTTTCTCGGAACAGCAGTCGGGGTACGCCACTTCCTTTCCCGGTCTTCTCGGTTCCACTAACGTGACCCACCTTCAGGGCTCAATGCCTACGGACGGTACGCTCCTCCTGGAGCACATGCCCCAAGGAAAGCAGTACCTCGTCACTGCCCTATCCGTTTTCTTCTCCCTGGGTGCCGTCCTCTCTGCTGTCGTGGCCCTTCTTGTCATTCCACAGCACTCTTGCACGTCAGCAGAACCGTGCGATGACAATCAAGGGTGGAAATACCTCCTTATTGTCCTAGGACTTATCGTGAGTTATTTCACCCGTCATGGTAGACGCTGACTTGAAATGTTTATCAGACACTCGGCATGTTCCTCGCACGGATGGTATTTTTCCGACTCCATGAATCACCGCGTTTTCTCGTTCATGCTGGCCGCCATCAGGAAGCGGTGGAAGCGCTGCAGCTGATCTCCAGATTCAATGGTGCGCCACTTACGTTGGATCTGGACGATGTGGAAGACGTCGCGAGACCCGCGCCGCCTACTATCCAGCCCAGTGGGGATGGAGAGGATCGCGTTGATTACAGCGCGACCGGCGAATCTCCTCCCCAGTCTCACGCATTTTCTACCCCAATACTTGACCAAGACGGTTTACCGAAAGAGGACGAAGATTTACCACCCGCCCGACCCCGACTTCATCCTCGAACTAGTTCTCATAGGTTACAACAACGGCCGCCATCTGTCTGCGAGAAGAAACTCTACAGTGTACTTCCCAGGTTCATACGCCGGCCCTTATGGGCCTGGTGGGACCGCATTCTGATGGTGTTGACACCAGAGTGGCTGCGAACGACTCTATTGGTATGGGCAAGCTGGTGGGCTATGTCCCTAGCATATACTATGTTCAACGTCTTCCTCCCCAAATTACTCGAATCCGGCTCAGGCTCCGGCACAGAGCCCAAGACGCTAGAAGCTAGTCTGTGGGATGTTGTCATCTTCACTATTGGCGGATGTCCTGGCGCTATCGTACGTTTTCATTTTTCTATAAATACGGGAAGCTGATCCTTATCTATGTAGCTCGGCGCATACCTAGTTGAATCGCCCTTGGGCAGACGGTGGTCCCTCGCCGGTAGCACGTTCGTGACGGCGTTCTTCTGCGTAGTGTTTGTGATGGTGCACGAGTCGTGGGCGGTGCGGGCGAGTACGGTGGGAATCAGCTTGAGCGCAACTGTAAGTCCATCACCTCGCTTGTTCACCGGTCCTTACCTTTTGCGCGCTCCAGGCAATGTGGGCCGTGCTGTATGGCTGGACACCTGAGATTTTTGGGACGAAAGGTGGCCTTCTTTTTTCGTTTCATGTAACGACAATCACTGATAAGCTTTCTCTAGTCCGCGGGACCGCGTGTGGATTCGCTTCTGCATTGTCAAGAATGTCAGTCCCCTTCCCTTTGCTGCTATGCCCCTTTTCTGACTGATCTGCAGAGGAGGCATGATAGCGCCTATACTCGGCGGTGTGCTGCTAATGATAGACCGAGCGGTGCCGGTGTATACCAGCGTCGTGGTGTTCATCGTGGCTGGATTTTGTGTATTGGCGCTGAGAGAGCATAGGGGCGATACTAATACTCGTGGAAGAGGCGAAAGGACGTTCGTACACTAACGGGGCTTCCGGAGGCAAGGAAGCTGTAAGTATAATATGTCTTGTATCAATGCTAATGTAGATGGACTATTTCCGCAACTAGCGCGCGCTTCTCCCGTGTAGATCGCCTTTTATACAGAGTGACTCGAGCACCGCCCCTCAAACTCGTTCTTTCTTTACGCCCAGAGGATGGCGACTGACCGAGCATTTTATCTGCAGCGTCCTGACCCGGAGACATGGAGGAAATGTGTCGTTCAGATGCAGACGGATGCCGGTGACGTGTTTGCGATTCCTCTACGCTTGTTTGCTGACCCAGGTTCGCAGTCAGAATCCGCTCTCTCGAGGACAAACTCAAGAGCATGGAAGATACGCATTCGAAATGTACTATGAAGACGCTCGGTACGTCGCAGCACCGTGCTCGTACGGGCTCTGGAATGGACGTTTTGTGTAGACTTGAAGGATACCATCACCGTGGAGCGCCGAAAACGAGAGCTGAAGGAGAGAGTGGTTGAGGAGCTCAATGGCGAGGTGGCGACGTTGCAGGCGTTGGTGGACAAACGTGTAGAGTGGATGGAGGCTGTTCTGGGTTTCCTTTTGAATGGTATGCTTCCGTTTGTCGTTTCTTTTATTTTCTTGTCTTGACATTTTGTATTATAGGTGCTGATGCTAAGCTTGAGGAACGGCAGGCTCAGTTGACGAAGTTGCAGTGGAGAGTAGAGGAATTGCAGAGGAGGAACGTGGAGAGGCTTTTGGAACAGCGGAGGGTTTCCAGACAGAGAGAGAGAGGTGAGTTGTAATATGATGGGTTGAGTACGTGGTGTGATTGACGCTGATCATACTAGGTATTCGCCTCGTGTTTGCTTTGAAGGCTAGGGAGGTGCAGGAGCTTCATGATAAGCAGATGAGCGAGCTCCGAAAGACGGTGGTTTTGCATGAACATGAGGCTGGTGAGTTATTAAGACTGGATTCGACTATAGACCTCTGACGTTCGTAAACCAGGGATAACGGCAGAATGCGCCAGATTAACAAAAGAGCGCGATGGTCAGTATTTATCCCCTTCGCCTTAATCATTGACACGCTTTCCGAACAGCCGCGTTGGAACGCGAACGCACCACCGCTGCCCAACTTGCTTTGCTCCAGCAGAAATGCCAAAATCCCACCCAGGAATTGGTCGAGACGTTGAAGGACCAAGTGCGCCATCTGCAGACTGAGAAAGACGAGCTGGTACGAGAGGAAGTGCGGCGTCTTCATGGGAGCAGTTCTATAACAATAGAGAATTTGAAGGCGCAGGTTCGGCATATGCAGGCGGAGAGGGAGGCGTTGGTGAAGGAGGAGATTATGCGGCTGCAGGTGGGCAATGAGATGCGGTTCCTCATGCAAAGTAGAGGTAAGCTCTTCTTCACTTGTGCGCGCGCGCTCCCGGTGATTGTCGTTCAAGTTATCGGCGATCTGCGAGTCCGGCAAGATGAGATGAGCAGAGAGCTGCGTGGGCGGGAGGACGAGTTGAAGGGTATGTCGTTCGTCGTCTTCAATTCATTTCGGTATCCGACTACGGGTGGGGCTATGTAGACGCAGCAGAACAAGCGAAGACGTTGAAGGTGGAGTATGTCAAGATGTTTGCGGAGGTTCGGGGGCTGCAGGAGGAGCTGTGTGTTCGGGATAGGGAGCTTCGAGGTTCGTTTTTTGTGTCATGGATGCGCGAGGGTTGTAACTCATTGTTTTTGTGGTAGATGCGAGACGGCAGGTTGATGAGATGAAAAAGTTGAAGGCTCCCGAGAATATGGATGGCGCTGGTGTGTTGCGCGATCGTCTGGGTGACAGCACTCGTATGGCGACGGAAGTATTGAACTTGAAGGGGCATGGTGAGGAGATAGAGCTACTGGAGACCATGACCTTGCCGACGATGCCTGTGAGGAAGCGAAGGAGGGTAGAGTGAATGGACTCTGAATATACAGTATTATGCTAACAGTTCGGATTCGGATGAAGGTTAGGTGTATTGGCACAAGTACTTATCAGGATTTCATGTACTATGTGGAGAACTTGCCTGTACTGCTTTAATCCTTTTATAGAACTTGGGCACTTCTCATGAGTATCTACAGTACAACTATCGTACGATTAGGTATAGGTGACTAAGTAACCCCGGTATTGATGGGGGACAATAACTGAAATCGGTTCAAGTTCAAGTGGCGCACTGCCAATTTCAGTTATTGCACTTGGTACATTCCGCCAACTCTAGCTGTTGGTAAGCCAATCATTTGAAATCATGCTGATTTCAGTTATCGAGACCAAGTTTAGTTATTAATCGTACGAGAGTTGTCGTGGCTCCAAACGCGTCGGCATAAAGTCACGTGCCCGGAAAGGAGGTTATTTACCTAAAGCTTTGTCCTTTCATCCTTTCTTCTCTTCTCTCCCTCATTGTAACTCCCGAAACGCTATCCACAATGCCCTTCTCCTCGTCGAATCCCATGTTTGGGATTGCGAAGATGATGGGCTACACTGACTCTGATTTGACGCGTACAGCGACGCGGGCGGGGCAACGGCCTGCTTTTGTCACGTTCGCTCCAAACGACGATGGTGCATATTTGCACGATGTATTTTTTGAGCGTGAGCCCCACCCCCGTCCCCTCCCGATGTTACGTGGGACGAGATGTTCATGCACGATACTAGACCCCGACACGTACAAGAAACACATAGGTCCAGATGGACACATTCGATCTTGGGGGTTTTATCCTGTGGGTGGCAAAACATCTTTTCCTTTGGGATGAGGAGTGATCGTTTTTGCAGTATATAGAGGAAGGCGCAAAGTGCGCTGGCCAAGAAGACAATGGGCATATGGTCATACGTGCCCGAGAGGTAGCTTGAACTTGCGTATCGTGTTTTCCTTTTTGTTGACTCGCCAATGACAGATGGAACATCAAATGACATACGCCCCGTTTGGGAAGACCTCTCTTCCGCGCCCTGAAGATCAGTTTATGAAAGCGCTCCTCGCGAATAGGGTACGTTTGATTTTTGCTGGAGGCCGAGGTGAACGCGCCTGTAATGATTTCACTTTCAGAAACGCGACCTCAAGCTCGTCAACCTGGGTGACCTCACCAGGCGCGACTATGTTCTCAAGATCTACATGCCGTACGTTTCATGACTCTTTCACGCCATCCCAACCATTCATAACGCGCTTTTAGAAAAAATTTTGAAGGAGAACGGAGAGCCCCGAGTCTGGAGAAGGTTTATCGTATCCGGAGGAATGGCGCTGGACGTGTTCCAGGACAAGATTCTCGCTCCGTTGATGGGATGGTACGCCATTCCGTTCTCCAAGGCGTTTTGTTTTTGGAATGTCTTTCAGGGTACGCAACTTTCATGGACATTTGCTGACGGACTATCGCGATGGCACGCAATTTGGCCCAAAGGTCGCTTTCTACAGGTAGTTGACGCTCCACTGATGCCGTTGTCTAGAAAAGCAAGGCTATAGATATGATGCATCTCGATCTCGTACGTCGCGACCTTTCTTCGACGTGTTTTCCCAATATAATGTACGTTTCACACAGTCAGGATACGGGTACTTGAATGAGGACGAATTCTGTATCGCCCATCTGTTGGCCAAAACTGGTGATGCCATGAAGTACCAGTACGATTTAGGTGACCACAATGACCATGATATCCAGGTAAGCTGTGTGGAGTCTTCACCTTGAACAACCCGTCTGACGATTTCTAGGTTGAACACATTCTTCCTCTCGAAAGCAGCGCTGGAGCTGTCAAAGTCCTTGCTGGGTCTGGTATTTGTCCCATGGAGAATAGCGAGGGCAATGCACAATGGGCCAAGAAGCTCGAGACGCTGAAAAGCGGATCACCGAAGGAGAAACAAGAGGCCATGAAGGCAATTTACTCGTCGCCCAATTACAGGGATCGTGGATGGAACCTGCGACGTTCCTTTGACGCGGACTACTTTGACCTCGCAGAGACTCAGAAAGCTGTGATGACCGCGTTGGGCACGAAAGGATCCTTTCCCGAGGGTGCCAAGATGTTCGTCATGCCTACTTCCCTCGAAGGATTCTTCGTTGGCCCCCGCGCGCACGCGCGGGGCAAGACCTCTCGTAAAGTTACCACCGAAATTACCGCCCCCGTAAATGCCGAGTCTTGGGGATATTTTGAGGAACTGAAGAAGGAGGGAAGGGACAAGATCACCAATACGGCTTGCGCGGCATGTGGTAGTCCGCATGACCTTAAGATATGCGCGGGATGTCGACAGAGGTTCTACTGTTCCGCCGCATGTCAGAAGGTGAGAGTACTTCGAATTCCTTACTCTTGGGCTGAAGATGACTGACGCGCTTCGCAGGGTCATTGGAAGTCCACGCATAAGCAAGAGTGCGAGGATTTGCAGAAGCGTAAACGATCTACTGCTTAAGCTTGGTTTGTGTTAACATTTAGAACTGCTGTTTACCGTGATTTATTCAACTACTTACACCAGCCTGGCCTGACCAAAGTTGACCCTGTTTTCGAAAGGAACTGACAGATTCAACGGCATGCTTCTGAGTTCGTATTCTTATAATCTTTCCAGAACATCATCATATACAGTAATTATGTGGCGCACTGATCCGGCAGTCGCGGCCGAAAACATGCGATCACATCAACCCTTTCAGTTCTTGACTCCCACCATCATGCATCATGTCACCGCTCAGTTAAACTTACTGTATCACTCCTTGAAGGGGAAAGGGAATGATTACCTGGCTCCCAGCGCTACAGCAACTCCCAGACCACCATGACAGAAGTGCGAGGTTTTCTTTTATTTTGGGAAAAGCTCAACTTGTATTCTAGATCATGGAAAAAGTGGGGCTCGACACGAACGACGTGCCTTTCACGCGAACCGACTCGCCATCGGCCTTTATTTCGCAAGATTTTAGACAGCCATCCGAGGACGACGATTCTGAAGGGGACAAGGCGGTACGACGCATCTACCTTGAGTATTTGAAGAATACTGAAGACTGGTTAGGCTCCCAAAGGATGGCGTTGTGGGGACCCATTGCACCACGAAATTCCAAAATCTGGCGATCCATGGGAAAGCTGCCTGGCGTTAACTCGACAGTACGACCAGGACATGTGCAGAGGCTGGAATGAAGAAACTGACACGTTGCTCGTGTTCGTACGTGTGCGCGCTATGCGTCCATTTCCCCCACCCCTCAACACGATCCTTAGGCCGGTCTTTTTTCAGCAGTCGTGACCGCGTTCACTATTGAAGCCTATCAGTGGCTGGAGAACAACGCCGAGGACATATCAGTGACTCTACTCGCCCAAATCTCAAACCAACTCGCGTCCCTCTCCCCGAACTCTACGAGCCAGGTCCCCTTGACGACGACCTCCTCCTCTTCTACCTCCCAATCCGTCTCGGAAAACTCGGCAACTCGTATTAACATCTACTGGTTCTTGAGTCTCACTCTAAGTCTCACGTCTGCACTGCTGAGCATCTTATGCAAGCAGTGGTTACGCGAGTACATGCGAGAGACCAGCCAGACGCCGAAAAGCTGCATCGGTATTCGGCAGATGCGGTACGAAGGTTTATGGAAGTGGCAGGTGCCTAACATCATCGCGTCGCTTCCACTGCTGCTCCAATCCGCCCTCGTCCTCTTCTTCGCCGGAATCCTCGAGTTGCTTTGGAATCTTCGTCCACTCATAGCTGCAGTTATGACTATCGTGATTGGGCTCGTGTTCACATTTGTTTTAATAACGACAGTGGCACCGTTCTTTCAATGGCTCTTGTTCTTCATATGGCCTAGTTCAACAAAAGAACTTCCCAGTCAATGCGCGTACAAGTCGCCCCAGTCATGGGCCGTTTTGCGATTCGGAACGTGGATGGCTCAATTGCTGGTGTTACTCCCGGCCGTTAGACTAGCGTCGTCGCGTCAGTCATCGAGGGGATCTATTTTTGAGGAATTCAAATCTCGACTGAGAGGCGTGTACGATGAACAATGGGTTGGGTAAGGATCGTACTTGTCATCGATCAAGCAAAAGCGCTGACATTCCTTAGGTACGATTATGATTGTGTCTTCCATCACGACTTGATGGGCAAAGGAAACTACGTCGCACGAGGTTTGACCTGGATCGACAAGACGTTCGGGGACCAGCACACGGCCCTTCAGATATGGCACTGTCTACGCGACCTCAAACCCTCGGATGCATCACAGGTCGTGCAGAGGTCATGCAAGGGTATGCAAGAAGTTATCTCTGCTCGCGTCTCCGAACTGGTCCCGCCGTTATTGGACCTAGCGGCATCCATGGATAATCCTCACGATGGGAATGACATTTCGAAGGAGGTTACGTCTATGGCATACTTCATGCTGTATCATTCAGATGACCGTAGTCCGTACCTGCCGTCGTGCATTGAACAATGTCTGCGCACCTTGAATACCGCTCCGGAGGATCCTCCTATCCCAGCATCTCTGTTCGATTGCCTCCTGGTCCATCTAGATAACATGAAAGGCCCGATATCGGATGGTACGTTCCCATTTGCATCACAATGCGCCCTGCTTACGATCAGCGACTAACAGAACTAGCTGCTCAGCTCCATCTGTATACCACCGGTCTCCTCCATCCCCAACGAAGCTTCGACCACACATATATGCCCCTACTTCTCGGGCCCGTTTTGAAGAAGCTACATCCCAAGATGGCAGTCAACCTACTCAACCCACTCATTCCGTGGTTGCGGCACTCACTCGATAGCGAGTCTGCATTGTGGGCGAAGCGTAACCGCGTCAAGGCGTGCATGCGCGCCACGGCGGAGGCATTTAGTGACCTGAAGATGGAGACCGTGACGATGCAGGAAGAGGGGAAGGTGTTGATGGAATGGGTAAGAGCGTGCGAGCGATGGTTTGGGGAGGTGGGCATTGAGGACGGAGCTCGCCAGGCGATGCCACATGATTGGAAGCACTTGTCGAGAAAGGTTAAGGCGCTTTCGCGGTTGAATTCCTGATTGCGCTGAGGCGTTTCGGGCTGTGTATGATTCTTATCTGCCTGCCTACACTCATTTTGGGTACGAGGTTCTCATTTACGGTAGTACCGATTACTTATGTCGGACAGTGGTACTCATCTTGTCGTAAACAAAGGAACAGACATGCAATGGTATCCCGCTTACTCCTGAATGGAATCGTTATGGCGATGCATCGTTGCCTGCATCTCCGTCCAATGCATGAAGACAGACTCTTCGATCAACTAATTATTCTCTATTTAGTTCATGGACTCTCGCGATTGGTTTGATTCACTTGGCATCCAAAGATCGCGTCCTACTTAAAGGCTATAGGACGAGAGGCAGCACAGATACAGTCCTCCCGACAAACTTCGACCACCAATGACATACCCGAGCGATTCTGAGCTTCGGCGATTAGTTCGAGAAGAAGCCCTTAAGGTGGGAGGGGATGCCTTTCAGCGAAAGTGGGCCCGACGAAACAGAGGCATCGTACAGCAGTGGCTTATCTTTCTTGTAATATTCATTCTAATAGCACACCTCCTAGACCTGTGAAAATTGCAGCTTCGGATTCTGTTCTCCGCAAAGGACCAGAATTCCGTGCAAGGAGTGTAAGGACAGTAAACGGCACTGTTCCCGGACCGATGACGCGCTCTTCTATCGTCTGGAGACTCGCCTCCTGACAGAGCAACTCCCTCACCTCACGGATACTCGTTTTAAAGAAGTCCTGAAGATGATTCCAAACATACGAAAATATTACTTGGTTAAACAACGACGGCAGCGGCCTAGGAGCGTATGTACACTTCGGCTGATCCAATGTTACTACTACTCATGATTCCAAAGGCTCCAACGGGGCGCGTTCCTCGCGCCACATCTGGAGATATCGGTGACGATGACTTCGAAGACGTGATCAGTGTTGGTGAGCCTTGGTGGCGCCAATCATGAGTGTTTGATAACAATGCGCTCAGATTTAGATTCGTCTGAGTCCTTATCGACGTCCTCGTCAGAGCAAGTGCATGCCCATACGCCGCCTCAGTGTAACGCGCAGGACGCCTCAGACGCCGATGAGATACAGCTACGCGGTTCGTACACAGATTACTTGTTGAACAAGCGACTGACGGTCACGCCAGACGATCGGATCGCGTACTTCGAACAAGAACGCGAACGTAAGATATGAACAACCTTCTGTCTAGACCTATTCAAGTTGATAGTGTCTTTCGCACAGTTCTGTTCGAGAACGTCATGAACGTTAGAAGGGAGATTCAAAGTAAGTACTAGTGGAATAACGTGGAACTACGTATCAGCTCACGCTCTCGGCCAGGTTTGAGAGCTGAAAACCAGCTTCTCCATAATCAAGTGGCGTTTTTGGAGGAGGAGGAGGTTGCTCGTACCTCCTCCACGAGCTTTGATGTTGGTATCGTACACAAGGAGTATGGGCGTCACTAAAGAGAGACGAGAGTAGCAATATTCCTGCACGCAAACAGATTGACTTGCTGTTTGTATTCAATTTACTTGAACTTCTTGTAGATACTGGTGTCGTGCTTTCTCGAAGAGGGTCTCACCGCTTATGGATATGAAACTCGGTTACTCTCAACGAGGCGAGAAGAATGGGCACCGCATGACTGAACGATGCGCACTAAATGCTTCACTTCCGGATCCTTCAGTTTGTATGATCGCAGTATTTCGCGGAGTTCGATGGATGTCACTGCTTTGGACTCCGGTTCACCCTGAGCCAAACGCCTGTAAAAACATCTACCGTCCAGGTATCCAGCTCGATGCAGCAAAAGATAAGTACCAGCAGAAATCTAGCAAGAAACTGATCGATATCGCCCGCGGCAAATGCCGAACTTTCCTCTTTTCATACTTCCGTGACTAGGTCGCACCAACTTCGCTCTCTAGTGCTTGGCACCCAGAAACTGCCAAACAGGAGTGTATGCCAAGTATATGCCGCATTAAGAGCATTGAATGCGGCGGTTAGGCAATGTCCTAGGATCGAATTATCAAGCTCTTCGAGTTAATTTGTTTTGGGGGCCTAGTTCCCGCAACTCCGCTTACCCGTTGTGCGCGCGCTCATAGCCTCATACTGGTCTCGGCTTAAAGTCGTCCTTGGCAGAAATTCAGTTTCAGCTGTTTACCTGGTGAGCAACGAAGTTTTCCATTCTTCCACTCATCGTCTGAAAGTGTAGCAGAAACTGGACCTAGTACTAGTAGTTCAATCTCGAGTTGTGACACCAAAATGCGAACATACGAAGTCTGAAAGCCATTCGACAAAGTGACAGCACTCATCAGTTTTTCATGCGTTATTCCAACGTTATTCGGCTGTTACACTGTCGGATGCGGTTTCACAGCAATCGTACGCTCCACTCCGAGCAGAGATCGGCTTGCCCTCCGAATATGTTGCTCTCTGTCGCCTACATAAAGCGGGCTGAAATGGCTTTTACAGAATAAAGACACACTCATGTTATCCCTCATCACTCTCACGTTAGGTGCGCTCTGCCTACAAGGCGCAGTCGCAGGCGAAGTTCCCGAAATCAATGGCATCCTAGGCGGCGTCCCGAAGGGCGCCAAAGCCCCAGTGCAGCCAATTCCAGAGATAGTGCAGCGCAACGCCGTGTCGGCTCCATTGGACGGATCCCTACGCGTAACAGAGAACGCTGGGATCTGTGAAATGACGCCAGACGTTTACCAATCATCCGGTTATGTCAACTTGACGGAAACCGAGGCCATATTCTTCTGGTACTTTGCGGCGCGTAATCACGCGGAGGACGCGCCTCTCGCGC
Source organism: Hymenopellis radicata (assembly GCA_015501595.1). Lineage (NCBI taxonomy): Eukaryota > Fungi > Basidiomycota > Agaricomycetes > Agaricales > Physalacriaceae > Hymenopellis > Hymenopellis radicata. The sequence goes on from JADNRX010000072.1 coordinate 177,117, forward strand.
TCTGGTTCAACGGCGGACCGGGAAGCTCCAGTATGATTGGTCTCTTCCAGGAATTAGGACCGTGTCGCATCACCAACGATAGCGCGTCGCTCACGCCCAATGCCTATGCATGGAACAACAAAGCGAACGTGCTCTTTATTGACCAACCTGTCGGCGTCGGCTTCTCGTACGGCGACACGAAAGTATCGACATCAAAAGAGGCAGCGGTAGACATATGGAAGTTCATGCAAATCTTTCTCTCAGACGAGCGGTTTGCGCATTTACAAAACCATCAGCTGGCCATCTGGGCCGAGTCGTGAGTTCTTCCTCTTTCGTCTTCGTGTTGTTGCATTGAACAGGTTCGCCACAGGTACGGCGGGCATTACGGACCGACCTTTGCCGACTATTTCCTCTTGCAGAACGATGCCATCGACGCAGGCGAGATTGACGGCGTGCTGTTGAATTTGACGGTGCTGGGGATCGTTAATGGACTAATCGTTAGTTTCCCATCCCTACAATGTCTGGACCAGACTGCTCAGTCTCTTGTTCTAGGATCCTCTGCTTCAATATCCCGGTTACATTTCCTATGCACAGACTAACCCGTACCATCCCTTGGTGCCCGAAGCGGTTGTCCAAGTAGCTAATTACTCGTGGAGGTACCGAACGGCTGCAAGGATCTGGTGTGTTCTCTTCTTCCTATGATTACTTTTCAGCACGCTAATATTCGATGCGCAGATAACATCCTGCAATAATCATGGCACGGACGATGTCTGCTTGGACGCGCTAGTATTCTGCAACCAATTTATTCTGGGGCCTCTAACCGGTATCTACAACGTATCTCCTTCTTCCTTCCCTCCTCGGTCAAAATTATGCTAATAATATGAAAGGTTTACTATGTCCCCACACCTGATCCCGACCCGTATCCGCCTACGCTCGGGCCGTTGCTGACGGGCGCCTCGTTCCAATCGGCAATTGGAGCAGAGTCAAATTGGACTGAGAACAATGCGGATGTGTACACCAATTTCATGACGACTGGGGACTGGATGAGGAGTACGCGAGGGTCGTTGGAAGATGTCATCGAAAGAGGCGTGAAAGTGATCATACTCGACGGAGACGCTGTGAGTTTCTTTATCCCTCGTGCATCCAGCCTTGCTTAATCGGTATGTGGGAATGCAGGACTTCATCTGCAACTACCAAGGCGTCGAAAACCTGATTGATGGCATCGACGCGTCGCTTGGACTCTCCTTGTCCAAGTTCAAGGATTATACTGTGGACGGGCAACCGGCTGGACTGTACAAAACAGCTGGCAAGACGGCGACGAGTTTCACGTATGTGCGATTCTATGGCGCGGGACACGAGGTGCCGGCGTATGGATATGGATCACTCGAGTTGGGCAGGCGGCGTTAACGCTGTTTGAACAAGGTATGGGTCTTGGGAAGTGGAAAGATGCGGGCGGAGTCCAATCAAGTTGAGAGCAGCAGCCCATGCTTGAAGCATGCGACCGAACGTGGCGGCGCGTAGTTAGGTGTCTATGAATCTGATATCGATTACGGACTTATTTATTTTGGGCCATTTTTGGACAATGATAAAAATACATTTCTCTCAGGTCCGACGGAGCAATCAGATTTATAGAAAACATAGTCGAAGGTGACAAGGCTAAGGCTCCCTCTCTTGGTGTACGACACGCCGGCCTGCTTTAGCAGCACATCTCGCAAGGGCAGCCTGTGGTAGCGGTCTCTTAGTTTCGGCCGCGAAGGATTCGATAACTGGTACTCACAGATAATATCCGCGATACAATCACAACAGCCCTATGCAACATTGATGAGATTGCCTGTCCTTCTATCGCGTTGGAAACGTAGTCATACCTCACAACACTCGAAGCAGAGGAAGCATCCGAGCATGCCCAAACAACAGTCCTGACGATAAGGAGGTGTTAGAGTGGAACAGTAGACGTAAAAGCGGGACACACCTTGCCGCACCGCCTCCGCGAAGACGCATAGCCTTCTTCTGGTGTTCACACGGCTCATTCTGCTGAGTCGTCTTTCCTACGGACGGGTTCATAATGCTACAAGCGATAATGGTCATAACCTAGCCTGTCGCCGAAGACATGATGATGCTCACTCATTTGAACTCCAGCTTGTGGTTGAGCGGCGGTGGTGGGAGCCTTCATATGCGCAGCGGGGGGAGCTTCCATAGTTGTTCAGTTGCAGAGATGGAGTGTGTGGGAGGCGAGTTGGGGTGGTAAGGTCAAACAAGAGGTGACGGGTAGCTTGACCTTTATATAGAGCCGCATTTCGTTTTGATTCTCCAAGAATAGGTCTCCCATTGGCATTAGCCTGGAGCTTGACGTCAGCGCGGGCTACTGCGGTTTTTTTTAGCCTGCAGGCCAATTGAGTACACTGCCTCATGCGCGGGTAAGAACATGAACGTTCGACGATCTGGACGCGCCAGAGCCAAGCCAGAGCTAGAGCGGAAGATAAGATGAAGGTGAGAGACCTGGGAGAGGCATGGAACAAATAGGGATGGTTGGATACTGAGGAGCCGCTATCATTAGAACGTGGACTGACAACAGACTTGGCGTGGTGGCGCACACGTGTAATACATGTTATGTAAACCAAACGGTCAGCTTGTTTCCGGCAATCCGGCTTCTCAAGCAAATATCTCAACGCACAGAGTCTGTTCGAAAATGTTCAAAGGAATGAACATTGAATCGGGTTGTCGGGTCCGTCGAACCGAAAGAGACTTTCTAGATAACAAGACCCTGATTCGGGTATAAGTTTCCATGTTAAACCAATCAACTCAGCGCAAGGCCATCTTCCTCTACAACCGGTTATCGCGCCGGAAGGATCAACAACTCAAGCTGAAACCGAGGTTCACTGAACGAATCGAATCTCGCTCCTGTAGACAAGGATTTGGCGCGTGTCTTTTGTCAGTCATTCCTGGCATTATGCATCTTCTGAAACGTACATTGCTGAAAGCCCACTGCAGCTCATCGCTGCGTTCTTCATTGAAGCCATCG
>JADNRX010000720.1:0-25585 GCA_015501595.1 Hymenopellis radicata
TCAAGGTAGGCCAGCCAGGCATCTGACTTCGAGGCTCCACGCCATCTTTTTCTTCGTTGTCGTTCTTTGTTTCCCAGCTTTGAACTGTATCAGCTTGAGAAGGATGTGTAGGTTATTAGGTCAGATTATGAGACATTAGACTAAGACAACAGCACTACCGGCAGGCTAATACTGAGAACGTGGACGAGTTGCTCTAAAGCAACTATCATTGCCTACAGTACATGTTTTATATACTACTACAATAATACTAGAAGGTTCTAAATATCAGTCAGCCTCGGGGAGGCGACGGGATAAGTAAGCTACTGGAGCCACAAATGTGCTCGTATAAGCATTCCAACAGGTAGCTGGCTGACGGACTAGTCGGTACGCGTGACAATACGAGAAAGTAGATGGGTAAGAGATTTCAAAGCACAACTCGCGCTCGAAGTTCCAAAATTATCCGCATTGAGGTTATCGGCATCCTCCGGGTATGTCTGTTACCGGCTATAAAAGGACTCAGAACTTCGTCATTCTCTTTCTCATCCGCCCAAAATGCCTTCTATTCTGTTTGTGTTCACCTCCTGCGACAAGAATCTTCTCGGAAAGCAGACGGTCAGTTGCCTGTCTTTGTGGCTCACTTCCCATCTAAGCTTGCACCGAAGGGATGGTACCTCCCAGAAGCGGCGCACCCATACTATGTCTTAGCTCCGACGTTCACCATCGACTTCGCCTCGCCTAAAGGGCCTAACCCGCCAGTCGACGAGGGCAGTGTCCAGGTAATTCCCTGTGAACTCGTGTCTCTGTACGCGTATTGATCACTCCCCAAGATGTTCCAAGACACGGAGAGCGTCAAGTTCCTCAGCGATGAGACAGTCAAAAACAAGTTTGCCAACGCCAAAAAGATCTCGGAAGTAAGCGCAAAGGACTACGATGTCATCTTCTATGTTGGTGGACATGGTCCGGTCATCGATTTGGCCGTCGACCCGGTTAACGCTAAACTCGCGTCTGATGTATGTTTTCCGTTTGCCGACCATAAGTTCAAGCTCATGCCTTTGCAGTTCTACCAAGCTGGAAAGATTACTGCAGCTGTGTGCCACGGACCTGCGTAAGTCGCGATCGAGACTCTTCCCGCGCCACATTGTTTATCGTTTGTAAAAGCGCGCTCTTGAATGCAGTCGACGCGGAGGGCAAATCCATCTTTGCTGGAAAGGAATTCACTGGTTTCTCCAACGTTGAAGAGGTGCAGGTTGATGCTGTCAAATCTGTTCCATTCCTTCTGGAGGACGAGCTTCAGAAGAAGGGCGGCAAATACAGCAAGGCTGAGCCATGGCAGGTGAGTGTTATAGGTTGTCTTCTGGAGGCCGACAATCTCACCATCGCTTTAGCCCAAGGTCGTTGTAGACGGCCAACTCTACACTGGCCAAAACCCTGCCTCAGCTGGACCACTTGGAAAGAGGATCTTGGAGGCATTCCAGAAATAAGCAGCGACAACAAGTCTGTACAATATGTTGTAACACGTACGAATCGAAAACTTTACACTAAATGTATACAACGGTCATACTCCAGCCCTTTTTTAACGTGAACCCGTTCAGAGCCTCTCTTGCAGCTGTAGCAAGCTCTGCGTTCTTGAAAAGTGTTTGGGCAACTTTGATTTTTTCGCCAGTCGAACTTGGATTCGGTGATTCTACGACTCGGGTAGATATAAAGCCATTGTGTCTGTACAGAAGTCAGCGACCGAGCCAATAAGAGAGCAGATTCACGCACGGCTGGAACAGGACGGACAACACATCGTTGGAGACTTCTTGGGGAAGATTTGTACATAGCAGACGGGCGGTTGGGTGATGGACTTGAGGAGGAAAGATTTCCGCTTTGGATGGAAAGAATGTGAAGCCAATGTATATTATGCAGGAATACGACGTACAAGAGTATGTAGGCGCCGGCGGATCCGATTCATCGTCATCGTCGTCAATCTCCATCTCCTCATCGCTCTGCTCATCAGCCTTGCGCTTTGCCTCGCGTGCGTCCGACGGCGATTCGTCGCGCCGCCGCTTGAGAGCACCGTTCTGTACGAGTGCGCTGGCGTTGGCAGAGTTGGGCGGCACAAAGTTGGGGTCTTCGCGCTTCAACGTCGCGTGTGACTTGTTCTTGGCGTATGCGATACGCTGCTTGGGTCAGAGCGGGCGCAGATAAGGCTCGGACAGTGCTTACCATGGGCTTATCATAGAAAACCATGCCGTCGCAGGCTCTGAGGGCCGAAGTCGCGCCTGTGAGATCACTAAAGACGAGAAAGGCCTGGCCGCGCATGGCTGGGCTCTTGGAGGCGATTATGTCGATTATTTTGCCGTACGTCGTGAAGAGAGCGTAGAGCTGTGTCCTGAGCTCATCTTTGTGAATTTTTTCATTGAGATTATTGAGGTAGAGCGTTGCCTGAGGTTGGGTGGACATGTCGGGGAGAGGAAAAAGACAGATTTCCCACGGGTGTAGACGCCCAATTCCCTAAAAATATTTCACGCTCTCACCGCGATTGGCACACGCGCTTTTACGACCCAGTACCACCCTCGTCGGTTCAAGACAGCCTCTGCTTGTCTCCTCGTCGCTCTTTTCCCCTTTTTGGCAACCAACGTGGGCTGATTCCGCAATTAAATCAAACTGTGCACGTTGACCCAAACCCTATCCTGCTTCTTGGTCGTTTCCCCCCTCGTTCTCAGCTCCATAATGCCTTCTCTCGCCGACGCGGGATGGCTGGCCCATATCTCGCACCCTTCATGTCCTTGTCCTACCCTACAGATACCCCAAGTCACCCGGACTCATTTCCCGACTCCTCTTACTATAAAACTGGCCCCCACGACGTGTGGTTAATGATTGGTTGCATTGCCGTAATGGCTGTGCTTCGGGACACGCTCAGGCTCTGTCTCTTTGAGCCTTTTGCGCGTTGGGTGCTCACAAGGGCATACCAGGCAAAACGCGAGCAGTACAAGCTTTCCCACAACGGCCACGCGAACGGTATCGCCAACGGAAACGGCATCGCCAACGGAAATGGACACATCGCAAACGGAAATGGACACGTCGCCAATGGAAATGGACACGCCGCGCCCTTGTCTCGTCGCAAGGAGCAGAGAAAAATTCACAGGAGCGTGCTGCGCTTTGCGGAGCAGAGCTGGCAGTTCGTCTGCTATACCACCCTTTGGTCCTATGGCTTTGTACGCTTTCATGTCGCGTCTCCTGTCCATATCAAGCCTAACTCTTGAATAGTATATTCACCGTAATCTTCCCACCGCTGTACTCAACCCTACGCAAGTATGGGTTGATTACCCACACCGGACGCTGGCCGGTCCGCTCAAGTTCTATTATCTCATTGAAACTGCGTTCTATACGCACCAAATGCTAATTCTCAACGCCGAGGCCCGTCGCAAGGACCATTGGCAAATGATGGCCCATCACGTCATAACGGTATTCCTCATGGGCGCGAGCTACTATTACAACTTGACTCGCATTGGATGTCTAATCATGGTACTCATGGACTTTTGCGACATTTTTCTTCCGGTACGCCACACATCACATCACCATCATGGAGTTAAGGATATTCATTACCGGTTGGCAGCTCGCAAAAATGTTACGCTATCTCGAAGTCGCGCAACTGTTGTGCGACACGTTGTTTGCTCTTTTCATGGTGTCGTGGTTCGTTACACGACACATATTGTTCGTGTTAGCTATCTGGTCGACGATGTGGGACCCCCCGAAACTAATTAAGCTCCATTGGAATCCCGAGACTGGGAACTATCTGAGCAGGGGCTCTCTGAACGTGTTTTTGGCGTGCCTTATCGTTCTACAGGTATACAATTAGCTCTAGATGCGCCACACTTGCTGACTCTTCGGACAGTTCCTACAAATGGCATGGTTCGCAACGATATGTCGCGTTGCATGGAACGTAGTAATGGGAGTAGGTGCGTCGGACAGTCGCAGCGACGATGAAGAGTGTGTGCTTTATATTCTACTCAAACGGTGTGCTAATCTTGCTTTTAGTTTCGGTGAGACAGGATCAGAGGAGAAGGAGGAGTAGGTCATGGACTTTTTCTTGTTGGCGCTCCCATTATCTACAGGACACATAGAGTGATTTATGCTGTAATATGAGGCGTATTGTAAATAGTTAGCTTGATTCACAAACCTTTAAGGTACCAGATAGCACCTGCGTGGGGGAGACGTTAGACGGCGACATCGTTCAAAGCGCAACTTGAACATCTTAAAGTGAAGAATGCCGTGAACGTAGTATATCTTCCCCCTTGCCTCTGCGACGACTCCAATTCAACGGGGCTCCGAAAAGATACTGTGATATGTAAAGTATCATTCCTCCTAGACTAAGACTTGACACCAGTCGCTTCACCAAGCCGATCGGCGCCGGTGTCCACATCCCTTCAAAAAACCGGTGTCGAGCCTGTAAATTCCCCCCCTTTCCTTTCATTCTCCTGTACTAAATATTGTGATTCATTCCGATGTACGCATAGTATAGTATGTAGAATGCAACATAGAATGAACGAGCAGAAATGGAAAGACCGGGCTACTATAAGAGTAAGTAGACGCGCGCGCAGAACATCAAAATCCGAATCTGTGTGACGATGGGGAATACCTGTTGTAGTTTGAGGCCGCCTATGCTTCCACCGCCTCCTCCTCCTCCTGCTTGTTTCCAGGACCCTCTGTTCTCACTCTGGAACCACGAGCTATATGATATGGTTCACAGCATAGAGGCAGGGGAAAAAAAAATTCTAGTTCGGCTCATCTTCGGTAAAGCCTGGTATCTGGAGTTGAGGTGCGAAAACTGTGGTCTTCCAAATCCACGTTTGCGCTACATACTGGACTTGCGGACCGATCCTTGTAAGCGGCCACCCTGTTTCTGGGGAAAATGATGCTTAACACTGTACTATAGCGCAAAAGTTGACTGCGTACTGCAGCATCAAGGAGAAGGTGAAATACACCGAGTTCATTCTGGCGGGGCTGTTGATATCGGTTGCATTGTGTAAAGGACAAGAAGTAACCGTAATTGAAGGAGAGTGTAGGTTGCGGTTTGAGAAGGTCAAAGGCCTCCCTCTTCCGAGTCTTCCCTTCGAGAGAGTCAAGCCGAGAGGCAGACCAACGAGGGAAGATTGGATGACAAAGATGAGGAAATACGTGAAGGATTATCACCACAGTGGAAGGGGGTTCCCTGGACAGCGTCAGTGAAGGATGTATGGACAGTCGATTAGATTGTCAGTGATCCGACCATGAATGCAGTTGACGTGCTTCAGTAATGGGAAACTCCCATGGGCAACTTTGGGACGACTCCGGAAAGACAAGTATATTTATTTCTGCATGAGTACCACCCACTCAGATCCATCGTCGTATGCTCCGATGTGGGGTGTCGCCGGGTGTAGACGGGCTATGATTTACGATGCATATGGTCTTGAACTCCTGCAGTGATGGCAGAACGCTTGCCATGCAGTGCCGCTGGATCCATGGACAGTGGTATCCGCCATCTAGAAGGGGCTGCACGTAGATTCTCCTTGTTTGATGAGTGTTTTCGATGCGAAACAGTGCCCTTGACGGCTACTGCAAGCTGCTTTTCGCTTCTTCTGGACTTGGTGGCCTTTTCGTTAATGATTTTGCCATATTCGAGTATAAGCGTCTCGATGAAATCCGGAGTGTGACACTTGGCGTGCTTCGTCACGTTGAGTCACGTTGTCACGGTCATTTCTGAGGTCGATCTGGATCTGCGGAACGAATTTGCCAAAGCCCCACAGCTCTGATAGCTCTGATAATTTTGCAGATCCAATTTTCAACTCAAACTACAGGTATTGCCAAGTCACTGGCTCTCTCGGAAGCCTGCCACTTCGCGATCACACACTCAGCGTAAAACTGCAACTGGTGAGCTTGAGGGAGAACCTAAAGGACCCGTAGAAGTACCATACTCTATGCTTTATTTCGCGCTACAGGCTAGAAAACACCCTTTTTTGCTACATTATAGCACCACACATGTTTACTCATCACGCATTTCACTTTCATCAGGCAGTATAAACAAAATAGATGTTTCTAGATAACGATCATCATCAGTACTCAGCCACGCAGCACTTGAATGCAACGTACTGTTTGTCAGTCATATCCATAAATGCATGTCGATCTCTTTCTTTCTGAATGTCGGCATCCGTCCAATTATGCTTCGCCTTCTCTTGGGCAATCAACATTTGCTTCTTCTTGTTGAGCCTGAGGTTGACCCAACGAAGAAGGAACGTGATGAAGAGCTGTACGGTGAGCAGAATCATGATCGCGATTTTCCCTGGAATATACGCGGGCGCATCTTTTGGGAGGAAGATCTCCGCGCCGACGATGTTGCCGACACAGAAGGCCACCATCGTGAGGGCGTTCAGGGTGCTCTTCTTCGTGTGTCCGCTGTATTACTGGCGTTGTAAGCATACACGATCGAGAGACCGCTGCCGAACGTATTAATGAGATACGAAGCTGTTTGGAAATGATCTTTGAGTATGCAGGAAGCCAAAATTCCAAGAGCTCACCAAAGAGCAGGGCGCCCTTATTTCCCGAATCGTTCAACCCAATCATCATAGCTGCCGACACGCTACGCATTAATGTTCATAACATTACAGATGATCAAGTCAACTTACCGGCTCCAACAATTGTCGGAACGAGGGCGAATATAAGAGGAAGCATGCGTTCGCCCTGCGGACCGTTAGTAGCCTTAATACATGCTGCGTGTTGGGGAAAGCGCACCTTCTTGTCAGAAAACCAACCGCATAGTAAAGTCATACCAGCCGCCACCGCTCCTCCTGGTGTAGACAGAATCAGAGTTTGTCTGGATCTGCGGGAGATGATGAACGGTGTATATGATGGAGCCTAGAGGCCCTTCACATACGTATAGCCAAAGCTCTTTATAATCTTGTTGCTGACTGAAAGTAGGACGCTAGAATCAGTCGTGGTCACTACGATAACATTCTAGAGACTGACAGTTACTTAGTCCCCGTTGGGGACGCTGGCTATAAATTGTGAGCCCCTTCGCCTCGCTGACATTGAAAATACTCACTCATAAGCGTCGTAAGAACAATCAGCCACGTTCGGACGTCAGTCAGCGCTTCGATGACTTGATCTTTCTTCAGTTCCTTGTTCTCTGTCCCACCTTGATCATCTCTGACTCGTTCCAGCGCAGCGATACGTTCTTCCTCGGTCAAGAAATGTGCATGGACTGGGGAATCGGGGAGCCAGACGAGCACGCAGATCCCCACAACGATAGCCAGGCCACCAAGGAGAAGATAGATGATCTTGTACGGTGCAATCCTGTCGCCGGCGTAGAAAGAAATGCCCTAAAAACGAGTCGTAATCGAGAGGGGCTACAGGACGAAAAGCACCAACATATGCAACAAAGCCTCCAAAGACAGATGTCAGGCCATTCTACAAGCTCTCCCGTTCAGCCTGGAACGATGTCTGCCATGTCGGACACGCTTACCATGACATAGAACCAGGAAATACGCGTCGCCTGTCAACCGTTCAGATCTCATCTGCCGAGCGGACTGCCAATGCTCAACATCACCTGTTCGTTCTTCTTATAAAACATCGTAATGATCTGGATCAAAATAGGCGCCACGCAGCTCTCGCACATCCCGAGAAGGATCCGGAGGACGAAGAAAGCGGGGAACGATGTGCCCACGGCGTGCAGCATGAGTATGACCCCCATACGACAATGTTTCCGCCTGTACAGTATAAGGTCAAAGCTGTCGATATGACGGATCGACGCACCGAGGTACTTTGCCACGCGCAATTTCTGGGAGATGTAGACCGTTGGGAATTCCCAGACTAGGAAGCCCAGATAGAATGCGAGCGAGACCAGATTGTAATTCTACGGTACGTTCAGCAAGGTGTTCGGAGATTTGAACAGTACAGAATGCGTACCTGTCCTGTGATTGGCAGACCCATGATACTGGCGTAGTTGAGGGACGTCTTGTCTCTGTCAAAAAATATCAGTCCAGGATCAGGCTGAGCTACACGGAAGAAGCAATACAGAAATTGCGTGAAGTAGACGGCCGCGCATAGAGGTGGGATGAGTTTGTCCTGGTTCCAGTGAGTTCGCCGGTTTGCGAGAAAGGACAATCCACTTACCAGTTTCCTGCGAAGGCGCAGATTATACTCCTCACTGAATTCGGCGCTTCTTTCGATACCCACCAGTCGTAGAGCCTCATCACCGCGAGAAACGTCAAGCGAGGCTATCGACACTTTCTCAGCGTCCGGAGCAACTTTCTCCTCGATGGAAGCATCGCTCTTTCGTTCTGTCTCCGACTTCGTAGGCATCATGATAGACGGATGAGTATCATTGGAGCATGACCTTACTACTTTATAGTAGCCTTATCTGTTATCGAACAAGTCTCCGCTTCTAGCTGATGCCGTGAGACGACATGAGGTGACTTTGAGAAGAAAGTCCTATAAACGTTGCTTCGGATGTCGGGCCAGGGCGAACTTGACGAGTAGCCTCAAAGATAGATATGCACGATGTGTTGATGCTAATGCGGTTTATTGTGTGTTTTGTGTACAAGTATGAATCCTGAGGATGAGAGTGAAAGTCTATTACGATTACAGCTTTTGGATGACAATTGCAGATGCAGCTCCACCCTGTGAGAGGTTAAGAAACGGTTCATAACGAGACGATATCTACTCACCCCATTGCAGATACCAGCGGCACCATATTGACCCGACTTGAGAGCATAGATCAGCGAGACGATAATGCGAGCGCCTGAACTGCCGATGGCATGTCCAAGCGCAACAGCACCACTACAAAGATGATAAGAACACTAACGCGGAATTAATCAAAGCGAAGTACCCATTAACGTTGATCTTTGCGGGGTCAATCTTCAGTTTCTGTTCCGCGATCCGGACAACGACAGAGAAGGCTTCGTTTATTTCGAAGAGCGAGATGTCGTCGACAGTAAGTTTGGCCTTTTCAAGTGCTTTCGGGAGGGCGACAGTGGGTGCTATGGGGAAATCGACGGGCTCGACACCAGCGTCGGCGTAGGCTGAAGGAAGTTAGGATAGATAGCGAGAAAGGACAAACGATGTACTCACAAACGACCTTTGCCAGAGGGGTGAGACCGAGCTCCTTGGCCTTGTCTGCGGACATGAGGATGAGAGCAGATGCACCATCGTTGAGCGGAGAAGAGTTGGCTGCGGTGATGCTGCCTCCCTGCTTGAAGGCAGACCTGAGAGATGGGACCTTCTCGTAGATGATGCGCTTGTACTCCTCGTCCTCCCTAACCACAGTGTCGCCCTTCTTTCCCTTGACGGTTAAGGGAACAATCTCGGCGTCAAAGGCACCTTCCTTCCAGGCCTTGGCGGCGCGCTGGTAGGACTCAATGGCATGCGCGTCCTGAGCCTCGCGGGTGATGCCGCACTTCTCGGCTGCGGATTCACCACAGTTGCCCATGGCTTGGTTGTTGAAGACATCCCACAGACCGTCGTACTCGAGCGAGTCGATGGTTGTGAACTTGCCAAAGACGGGGTTCTGGCGGGGAAGGAGGAAAGGTGCATTGCTCATGCTCTCCATACCGCCAGCCGCGACAACACTCCGGTGACCGCCCTCGATGCTCTGGGCAGCGAGCATGACGGATTTCATGCCGCTGGCACAGATCTTGTTGATGGTGGTGGCATCGGAGCTTGAGCTAAGTCCCGCATTGAGCGCGACCTGGCGGGCGGGAGACTGACCGACACCGGCCTGGACGACGTTTCCAAAGTACACCTCCTCAACGATGGCGGGGTCGATGTTCTTGGACTGCAGAGCATGTTTCAAGGCCGCTGAGCCAAGCTGGGGCGCGGTGAACGACTTGAGCGTGCCGTTGATGGAGCCCGTAGGTGTCCTGGACGCGGCGACAATGACAGCTTCGATGCTCTGTGCGAAATTCAGCAAAAATACGGAGAAACAGCAATAAAACAGCTACCATAGTGCGGTAAAAGGAGGGGATGCGGCGGTGGAGGACGGGAGAAAAGCTACGGAAGGAATGTTGCAACATGCTGGCTCTATATATCGCCCGATAATCAGTCTATATCAGATCGTACGATATAACCGCTTGCTTGCGACGACCGTTTGAAACCAAACTACGGTATGTTCGTTTTGTTCGGTTTCGCGTTAATCGTGGCTTGTTTCTCCTCGGAACTCAGTAATACACTCAATACTAGCTAAAACAGGCAAATCAAAGGTATATGTATGATAAATCCCGGCCCAGCAAATGACCGACACCGACACCCTAAATCAGTACCTCGCGTCTACTGCAGTACCCAGGAGCAAGAACCATTGCTCTAACCAGCGGATCCAGTGCTCGGCATCGGGCAGACCAGCGTTCTGCTCGTCGCTCATCAGCTCGTTTACAGCTGATGGCGTCTCGCAGGGATGTAAATACCAACATGCCGTACCCAGCGTTGGATGTTCCCCTTGCGATAAAAGTGGAAAATTTGATCCATTTCGCGTCAGAGCATACGGCGTTTGTTGTGTCGAAACGGCTAGGTCGCGTCGGAACAGAGATGTTTCGATGAGTTCTGACAAAGGTAACGGACTTCCGTCTGAGATGGAAGACTTGATAACGTATTCAGACACGTAAACAATTGGCTTACTTGCATCGTGCATGGTGAAATAGAAGGCAGGAACCTGGAATGAAGCCGAATGAACGACGTATTGGTGGCATGTTACAATGTCGCAGGAACGGGTCGGGGATGTCGCTGTGGCGTCGTCTTCATATTCCAGATCAGGATCGCCATTATCTGAGCTCCCAAGGCAGGGAGATGTTGTTCTGGTGTGTATTGTTTTTCGAGACATGTAGCCAAGTCCAGTTACCGCCTTTGAAGACGAGAAGATAAGTCGGAGACTGAGACATGAAAGAAGAGAGCCAACAGGATGCTCGTGCCAGACCCAGCCCTTGTAAGCGAGAGTAGCAGGCGATGTCCCTGCATTTTTGTACTTTTCGATTAGCCTATGGCAAGCACTATCGAAATCGGATCTTTGAAGCATGAAGTGAAGGGTATCACATGACTAATGTCACGCATTCACATCACAACTGTACAGTCGCTCTGATAAGGTTCCAAGCCACCATCATCGCCTGGAAAATCAGCCCGACCAGCTGCCGGCTCGACCTCCAAACAGCGGATCCATTCTCGCCGCTTTCACCTCATCATGGCTGTTGGAAAGGTTCGTCGCCATTGTCGCCCGCGTCGACCAGCTGTTCTCACCATCGTCGCACACAGAACAAGCGTCTCTCGAAGGGTAAAAAGGGTATCAAGAAGAAGGTCGTTGATCCATTCTCTCGCAAGGGTGCGTTACACAGTATTCTGCTGTTTGAACGCTGTCTGATGCTCGCTGTCCAGAATGGTACGACATCAAGGCACCTTCAATCTTTGAGGTGCGCAACGTCGGCAAGACCCTCGTGAACAGGTCGCAAGGCCTCAGTGAGTGTGATCCATACCAATATACCAATGTCCTCTCATCAGTATCATCTCAGAAAACGCCAACGACTCGCTCAAGGGTCGTATCATCGAAGTGTCTCTCGGTGACCTCAACAAGGATGAGGAACAATCCTTCCGCAAAATGCGTCTACGGATCGACGAAGTGCAGGGCAAGAACTGCCTCACAAATTTCCACGGCATGGACTTTACCTCTGACAAGCTCCGCTCTCTTGTTCGCAAATGGCAGACGCTCGTTGAGGCACATGTCGATGTCAAGACCACTGACGGTTACCTCCTCCGCCTTTTCGCTATTGGCTTCACAAAGCGACGGCCCTCACAGGTGAGGAAGACAACGTACGCCCAGTCGAGTCAGGTCCGGGAGATCAGGAAGAAGATGTTTGAGATTATGACAAGAGAGGCGACGAGCTGCGACCTGAAGGACTTGGTCCAAAAGTTCATTCCTGAGGCTATTGGACGCGAGATTGAGAAGGCGTCGAGGAGCATCTACCCACTCCAGAACGTCTATGTCCGAAAAGCCAAGATCCTCAAGGCGCCCAAATTCGACATGAACAAGCTGATGGAACTGCACGGCGAATCAACAGACGTGAGTTGACTGTCTTTGCGTCTCTTACGCGTATATCTAACTTTGCTTGTAGGAGACTGGTACCCGGGTGGCGAAGGACTTCAAGGAGCCGGAGATCCTCGACCAAGTGTAACGTCGTGTAGTCTCGTATACTTCTTATGCTCCTTCTATGCCTCTATGTACGAGCATGCCATGATACATTATTTGAGGGCTATTTGTACGATTATCTGTAAGCACTGCGCATAATCAGAAAGCCTGCTTGTCCATATGGAATTTCCGCCCTCTCGTTTGCACCATCATGAGCACCGACGTGGATTATCTCAAAAGTCTTCTGCAGGCCCACCCAGACTTTCCTAAGAAGGTGAAAGACTCGTCTTCAAATCCTCTGTGGATTGCTCAAGATACCAAATATTAGGGCATCGTATTCCTTGATATATTCCCCATCCTGCGCAACCCCGTCGCTTTTGAGACGCTAATCACCCATCTTCTGCACCATCTTACCTCTTCGACGATCCCGAAATTGCCCAATGGCAAGATCGATGTAGTCGTGGGACTCGATGCGCGTGGATTCCTGCTAGGACCTGTTCTCGCGATGAGATTGGGAGCGGCCTTTGTACCGGTACGAAAGCAGGGAAAGCTCCCCGGAGAGTGCGTCAAGGCGACGTATGAGAAGGAATACGGAACGGTGCGTGGAATGCATTGGCGTGAACGCGCTCTAATGCGTACACGCAGGATGCTTTTGAGATGCAATCGGATGCGATCAAGCCTGGTCAGACGGTCATTGTCGTAGACGATCTCATCGCAACGGGTATCTCTCCTTCTTCAACAACTACACCCGTTTTTTGCTGACCCCAACGTTCAGGCGGATCTGCAAAGGCTGCTGGCCAGCTAATCTCCCAACTCGGCGGAAAGACTATCGAGTACCTCTTCATCATCGAACTCATGTTCCTGAAAGCCGGCTCTACACTCGATGCTCCCGTGTACTCTATCGTCCAATCCGACGATTAGATGTCTCCTGCGTTCAGGGTATATATTCATTATTTAAACCAATAATCTTGTGTTGAGTAGTGGATGCCCGTTTAGATACAATATACGCGCAGCCTTGGCAGTATCTGTTTCCTGTATCGATTCAGCGGTCTCCGCTCTACCCTCGGGATCCAACGAAACCATGAGCTGTCCAAGTCCTTGCTTCTCTGCCAGTGAAAACATCTCCTCTACGATGTTTCCCGCTTCTCGTGTCAGAACGAGCAACACAACGTCGGCTATATCTCCTGCCTCTGTCACCTCGTCTAGGTTTGCTGTCGGATTTATCCCAACTTCTTCATCGCTGACGACAAGAACAGCAGCAGCACCTGCCTCCTTTCCCATCAACAGTTTTTGTAGGAATGTACAGTCACCGCGATAGGCCAGAAGAACGCTGTCTTGGTATGACTGCTCGTACGGTTCACATCCAAGGAGATTGCTCTCTACCCTGTATACTGGTAGAGCTTCTGTATGGGACAACCGAAGACGTTGTTGAGTAGATGGGGGTCGTACAGAAGCGTCTCCTCCAAAGAAGCTAGTGTAACCGATGATGAAGGCGTCCTTGCTGTCCGCTGGCGAGCCTGCATCTACCACATCAAACAAGGGATCTACGATGTCTGTGTGGAAACGCAGGAGAACGTCGGGATCGCGAAGGACATTGATATCGTCCAACGTGGCGTTGCTGGAATGGTCTACGAAGAGTGTCGTGTCGTTGATGAAAACGATCTGTCCAGGCCGCACAGTATAGTGTCCGACTTGGGAGGAGTAAGATAGCTGAAAGCACAACAAGGCAAACTTAACGTACGTCGTCGTATGTCGTATCCCTTTCCGTCCAATCTCTTCACAATATGGGTTCGAACCCCAGATGCATTATTAATCATATAGCCCTCAGCAATTGGGGCAATTTTGACGATGCTAGGGCTAAGATCTTCGGGAACGACATGACCATTTGGCGCGAGAATAAAGTCGTAAGTCTGTAGGATATTTAGACAACATCCTGATCACAGGTGGAACACTCACGAACAAGTCAACTTTAGGTTGTTCACACCATCCATCCGCCGACCAAAACGTTTTGTCGAGGTCACTAGGCTGGATGCCAACTAGCTCTCGGGAGTACTCCACGTCTCCGCGGGAGCGAACGCCTTGCACCAGACCCCTGAGCTTATGTGGCTCAGAATACGGCTCGTAGGCAGGACATTGATGGTTGACTATTTTGCGCATCTTGCGGCGTGCAGGAGGAACTGGTTTGAGATTATCTCGTCCTAGAGTGAGGATGTGCCCCTCGGTTGTGAAGACATAATTAGAGTCATCGCTGTGCAGCGGATTTTCCTCGTCGAATAATAAGAATAAATACTGCAAGTAAGGAGATCAACATGGAGCCTGCGTGAAGATTCTGCGGGATCCTGACTTTTAATGTTTCCGATAGCGCAAACGATTCCATTCTATCATCTCGTTTATTGGTCCGTAGATCTTGAATTCCACAAAGGCCACAGTCAACTTTAGAGCGGGTGATGATATCGAAGAGTATTCTTTCGCCCACTTCCAGATAGAATGGATCCCGCGTAGCCTTGAAATTCAGAGTTAGTGGGGTCGCATAGTAAACAGGATACTGTCATTACCCTGTAGAGGTACCACGTAGACTCGATGAATTCTAAGACGTAGGAATGAAGACGGCGTATGCGGAGTTTGAAAGGACACACACCTGGTCTTAACGGATATTGGAAGGATGTCGCACGCTTGAAGTTGGTATCGAATACCTCAGGTAGTCCTGAGTGTCGCCGCCACAAGTTATAATCTGAAGCCTTGTGAGATCAACACGGACTGAATGAGGGAGCAGACCGACACATCATGTGAAGCTTAATCGCATTTTGGACGTCTCCCGCTAAAACCTGCAATCCAGGCCAGAAGGCAGACAAAGAGTCGACAGAATAGTACGCGGTGTCGCCATTTTTCATGTTGACGTTACGGTACTGAGATGATATGAGAGAAGGTGTAAAGGGCACAGCGAGCTTACTGACCCAAAATCCGTCGGTTGCTCGAGAATATCTCATAATCGAGGCATATGAATCATCCCACACATCCAAGAACTCCGATTCGCCTGATGAAAACTTCAGAACATGTCGTGAGAGAAGAGGGATTCGCATACCGCTCATGATGTACCACTTGAGGGCATATTCGTAGAAAGAGTCTATTCCAGCTCCGATGCCCGTTATTTCGGGAGGTGTCCAGTCCTGCCACAAATTGAATATGGAAGAAAACTAGGCAAAAAAGCACATACACCAGTCCAGGTATTGATAGTGTTACCAACTAAACCAATGTCGGATTTTCGGTTCCATAACGCAAAGAATGCTTTAAATGCAGCCTTCTCGAATCTATCATCGCCCGTTAGTCTGCTGAGCGTGGCAAACTCAAGTATTAGAGAGCCGGCTCCAGCGGTGCCTAAGACGCCAAGAATCAGGATAGAGTTCCCTTGGACGCGTCAACGCGTACATGTTTCAAGTGTCTCGCCTCTCAGAAGCCCATGACGGAGGTTGATCTATGCGGTAATTAGCATGATCACAATGTTCAAAAATACTTTCTTACTCGAGCGTAGGGAAGGCCTGTAGGAGTGGAGAACGCAGGTAGTAGTCGTTTACCCAGATCGTGTGCCAAGACCAGGAGCTCGTCGCGATACCAGGGGAGAAAGAAAGGTTGGCCTGTTTGGTTGGCGTATATATGTCCGGATAACAGCCCGCCCAAAACTCGTATTGTTGTTTCGAAAACTTGGGGCCTAGTGTTGACATCAAAGGAAACAGTGTCTACAACATTCTTGACTGCAGTGGCGAAGCCTTGTCGGTCGTCGAGGATGACAAATGTGTCCAGGACATCGATGAGGGTTAACGAAAAGTTGCCAGCAACGTCGTTTGAGGCGATGTTATTCCTGGTGCGCGATTCAAGCATCCGTCAAGGCTCGTCTCGGCGGATAACTCACTCACAAGTTAGCCCAGTCTGGGCCTTGCCCAGAGCATGATAGAGGTGTTAACTGGATGGTGGGAATGAGATCGCGTAGAACGAGACGTTATTTAGAGTGTAATACCTCATCAAGAGGGAATGCTGCAATAACCAAGTCAGTTCCTTTCAACTGCAAAACTAAGGACGCGCACCATGGGTCATGTAGTTATCAAAGCCATGATACCAAAGCTCCCGTATTCTTTCCCTGTAATACAGTTGAACACGTCAGTAAGTTGAGGTACATTAGTTCCATACCGAGTCGCCAACTTGCGCTGAGCGGTCCAGCCTGTACCTATTGCTGGCGTGGTCGTCGCTGACGTCGCGTATATGTTCCATCCCTCCAAGGCGACGACGACGAAGAGCAAGAGAGACTCTGGCCAGTATCGGTGCCAGTGCATGTGTCGTGGCAGAAACTAAGTAACACCATCCGGGCCGGCGGCAACCTTGTTCATTCATTCCAATCATGTCGTCCTCCGATGTTTCTGGTATTCTGGGCGAATATATGCTCAAAGGCTGGGTAAATTCGCCTCAAAATGCAGAGAAAATGTTTACTTATATAGTTAAGGTTCTCACTAACCAGACGTGCCCTAGCTGCGTGACTCCATTGCTACGCTCACCAAATGGTCGCACGCCGATCCACCACTTTTGTGCGAGATGCGATCCAAAACCAGAAAGTGCGCGCGCCTTCTGCTTTATTTGCTACGCGTAATACCCAATTCCCATTCAGGTCATCAACGACCCAGTCTGCAGCTTGTCTCGTCGACGGTGCCCACTTCAACGTCGAGCGCTTCCTCCGATTCCCATCTGTCTGGCACATCGACGCCACCGACAGAGATATCCAGCTCGCTGAGCTCCCCTACATTTGCACTGCCTCCAGAAACTGCCGAGAGTCGACGCCGTCGAGAGCAATCCGATAGAGCATCTTCAGAAATTGGCAAGCGTCTCCTCAAGGGATGGACAATGATGGCCGAAGAATGTCCCAACCTGCAGTGCATTGGTGTTCCACTTTGCCGACCACCACGATCCAGCGAGACGACGGATGCAAACTTGGTAAGGTGCACGTTCTTTTTCGAACCATCCCTGACTCTACCACCAGGAATGTGTAATCTGTGCAACTCGCTACGTGATCAATGCAGACTGGGCAGGCAGACAGACTCTAATACCCGCTGTCACCGAAGCCATTGGCTTGTCTTCTGATTCTCTTGGGCGGTCAGCGACATTAACACCTCCCGGAGCCCGCCAACTTATGGTTCGTATCAAGTCCCAAGACTCCACTACCTTGTCGTTTAATTTCGGTTGCATAGAACTCTTCCCCTCTTCCGATTCCCTTGAAGGCACCTGAGGTATCTACTCCCTCCCTTCTGACAGCCAAGCCGACTGATCGATATCGCTTAGACTCATAGTCGTCCAGTTGAAGAATCGGTCAGTCTCCCTTATCATTGATGACCTACTTCTCATCATGAATTTCTCCGCAGAATTCCCTCATCTCTATCCTCAATACAACCATGTTCACACTTGAGCGCACTCTTCAATCTCTATCATCAAAATTGGCGGCCCTTTCCGACGGCATTATCCCACTAGATCCTGCCGCCATCGGTTCGACTGCAGATGCAATAACGAAAACAGCTCAGGCATTGACGCAGGTCAAACAATTGCACTGGAACGAAATGCAGAGCATGATGCAGTGATCTGATTGTGCGCGTGACATGAGGTCCGCTCCCCATTTTATTCGTCCTCATTCCAAGTAGCTTATTGAATGAAGTTTATATAGGTTCGCGTAGAACAATACCGTGGTTTCACACATAGATCTCCATGATAACATTGATGATTGTACGTCAAAAAAGACCAAGATGCGAGATGGCGTGGCAGCCTCATGTTGTTCGTGCGTGTGTGCAGGGTGTGAGATATGACGCATATTTACATCCTTTGACCCAGTCCCTCATCATCGTCATATCAGCCCCTCCCCAATTATGCGGAAACTGTCCTTTAATGTGTTCAAGCGGTTCGGCCGTTCGAATCCCCAGACTAAATTGGAAGAGACACCGCAAAGTGACTTGTCACATTCTACTCCAAACCTGCTCGGTAGTATTTCCAGCAGTCGCCAGGTTGCAAGGCGGCGTCTCCATAAACGCTTGACCGGCGCTACTGGCACTGACGACGACTTTTCGTACACTGTGAGCAGGAGTTGTCGAATTTGACATACACAGTTTGACTGTCTATAGGCTGTGTCTCCACTCCGTCACTTTGATAATGCAAGCTCTGTTGGAAGCGACTACATTGGCATGCACCCTAGTCGTTCTACCCCCATGATCACTGAAATGCGGCGTGATTCCGAATCCCCCAGTGGCCGACTCGTTGACGAATTCTCCGAGTACGAGCCTGGAAATCAGGACACGACCTACGAATTCGTTGAAAGGCCTTCTCCCTTCTCCCGCCCTCCTGCTTTCCAGCACGATGACTATGTGCGAGACCAGTCGAGTTTTTCCGGCTCCTCCGGATCCATACGGTCTACACCGAATTACTCCAGTTCCATATTGCCGACGCCAATTGAACGGCGACGGTCCTCTCGCTCGTCCGGACAATCCTCGAACGGACACGTTGGAGTCTCTTATACGCCGACGCCAATACCTCCGGCGAGTCTGAACGACGTACGTTTACAGTCAATCATTTTGAACGTCCTCATAACGACAGGCACAGCGCCATACGCTCCCGCGTTCTTCGCGAAGAAATTCTTCAAGGCCTCGGTCGTCACGCAGCTCTAATGATGCTCAGGTGAGGGGTGCATGCATTGTCCCAGGAAATGACTTCGAACCCTCAATCAGTCCGTCGCAATACCGCCCCATGGACAACAGAGTGAAGGGCAAGTAGTCGGGCCGTCGACTTATTATATCGTTCCTGGAGGTTTGAGAGCGATATTTACAGACCAAAATGGCAATGAAATTACACGGTAATATTCTTCTTTATATTGGCGGAGGTAGATTGATTGTTAGCAGAGTAGGAGACTTCACCTCTAACGGTCATAACAGGCGTATATCTCCTGTAGTTGTGCAGGACGAGTCGGGTAAAGTACTCTACAGATTACCAGAGGGAGGGCTGGCCCCATTTCCCTCAGCAGTTGAGGGAGAAAGTAGTGATTCTGAATGTCCGCATTGTCACCATAAGAAAAGATCACGACATGCGCGCTCCGAGGCGAGACGCCACGGAAGGTGAGTGTAGTTTGGTCTTAGGAATAGCCTCTAATATTGCTGCTTTAGTTCTGCCAGTGAATCCGATCGCGCTAATAGTAATCCAAAGCACAGCCGAATAGTATATCCTCCATACGAAAATCCCAACATCATCCTCATAGATGGGAATGGTCGACAAATACCCATGTGCGTACAGCTTCTTCTCCACGAGTGCGCGAATAACTGTTGCTCAGCCGAAATTCATCTGACAATGCAATGCCGTCACAAACCAGCTAGCGGGCTAGTGTTTGCCTCGTCCTCGCCCTCGTCCTCTTCCACGGCCCCTTCCGCTACCACGAGTGCTTATACCATTCCCGCGCGGTTGACCATTGACCTGACTGACCTCCTCACGGCTCAGTTTTAACATTCCTCCGCTGAACTTGCCTACACCCATTCGCAGACCTCTTTCTCTTTCCTTCTTCTTTGACGATGCATCCGGATCCTCAAATACCTTTTTGAGCGACCGATGGTAGTTACCCATGTTCTTAGCCTGTACGTAGATACTCTTAGCACGGACTTTATGACGATCTACGTTTCAAACTCACCTCCTCAAGCTGGGCCTTTTGTCTGTCGTGCTCCTTGTCGACGAGACCGGTGCGTACACGCTTGGCGTGCTTGTTCCTCTCTGCTTGTCGCACTGACTTTTCGCCTTTGCCAAGTCTGGCAGATCCTGCGAGTTCTAATACACGACCGGCCAGCGCCTTTTTGCGTTGTGCAGGTTTCATGTCGAGATCCGTATTCAGTGAACCGGAGAGAAGCTTAGTATGAACTAGTCGATGCAGAATGGCATCGTTCTGGGCATTTGATCTGCGGATATGATTAACGAATGATAGAGATGTCTAGCTGGGACAGCGAACCTGTCCTCGTCTTCCTGTTCCTCGTCCTCTTTGCTACTTCCCGCGATGTCGTCCTTGAGTTTGGACACTTTGGAGACTAGCAATATAAGCAAAAGGCAAAAGTGAGAGGACTTGATACGAACCATAAAAGCCTTTTTCTGGGATTTTGATATCGGGTCGAGGGATGTATTGGAGGACGAGGTATCATTGAAGACTACGACCCTCGGTCCGTGTGTAGAGCTTTCAGCAACAAAACCCATCATCCTGGTCATAATCTTTATAGAATGAGCGTGAATCACATTAGTGACAAAGTCCTTACTATCGTCCTCGCTGAGTTCTTCGTCAGACTGTATCCCCGTCCATTCTTCCTCGGAAGATTCAGACTTGGCTTCTTCGGAGTCCCGTTTTCGTTTTCGCGGTTGTGCAGACGGAATCTCCCCAAATGACTGCATGAAATCGTTCCCATGCGCGTTCAATAGTTGAATTAGCTCTTCGTTGTCCGACATGGTATCGTGGTGGTTATAAGCAAAAAAATTGATCGCGATCACGATCACAATGTTGAATGTAAGTACTCTATGTACGTCATGTACCAGTGGGAGAGACCCACACCGCCTGGTCCAAAGATCCAGCGTCGAGGAGCTGAACTTTCTCGTCACTCTGTCCCCACACCTCGTACGATCCTACCTTCACCGAAGTCTGAATCTGCGCCTTAGGCGTCGGTGTCGATGTGGGCTTCGTCAACGACAGGCATTGACTGGCCAGACTCGGTGTTGACGCTGGTTGCTGGCTAATCTGTGCTTGCGTGCGATTTGCTCCAGATGGAAATGCGAAACCGTAGAACCCTGGACAATCATCTGTAGGGAACCGATATGCTCTGTTTTTGTCTCAGTTTGGTTCATAGTGTGGTTGAAAGCACTCACATATAGACACTGCGCAGGAACGGCTGCCCGAGAACGACATCAGGCTTCACATCTGCAGTCGTGTTCTTGAGAGCAACGTTGCATATGCCGGTTGCGGACATCAGCGAGATTGGATGTAACATGTCCGACGACTCCACTTGGTAGTCTACCCCGTTTATCGTCACTGTTAATGGGACGTATGATCCACAGGTAAATCCGAAGCCTCCATCAGGGTATATATTAATGAGCTCTATGGGTCCCGTATAGTTCGCGTCCAGGGCATAAGGATTACTTGGTGGTACTGCGATGTTTCTGTATACTAAACCCAGATTAGCGAGGCACAAGACTTACAAAGGAACCACCTACTCGAATTGAGGGAGGCAATTAGGCCATCGCCAAAAGGCAGGAAGGAGCTGTTGTAGCCTTTGACTCCGTCGATTTTGATGGCATTCGTGTAGTTGGTGGTGGGGTCTTCCAGTTGCACCCAGTTGATTGTGCCCTCATATGCAGTTTCGTCCAAAGCACCAATGGTGATGGCAGGACTCCGAGGATCGAAGCGCATACCAATGACTGGGTTAAGGAGGTCATCACTCGCCCAAAGGCGTTTGAAGACGCTGTTGTCAATGGGGCTCGACGCGTTAACCCAGAGGCCCAAATGGCCGTCCTCCATTCGAGTCGGAAAGTTGGCTGACATGGTCTCCATGAGCACTGAACACCGATAAGTGTCGGTCGCAGAAACAACAATTGTTTGAGTACGTACCAAATTTCTGTCCCTCTGAATTCAGTACTCCTCCGAAGCTAACAGTGTCGTTCACGTAGTCTCCGTTGAAGTCCGGGGTCCCCAGTGGCCATGGGCCGCCTCCCGGCTAAATCCGGTCAATACTATTTGCGAGTTTATCGCGAACGCGTCTTACCTTTAAACTTGTCGAGTCTTCACTGTCAAAGAGATCTTCGCCGGCACAGAACACGCAGTCCGTTGACCAGGCAGCCAGCATGCTACCAGACAGGTTTATCACAGGTTTCACAGTTTGCGGTGGCGTGCCGAAAAGGACATCAACATGCGAGTAAAACGGTTCGATGTCTGTCATGTTTGGTATTACGTTCATAGGAAGCGAGATCCATGCTTTTTGGAACGTCAGTTACTTGAACGCTCATCACTGAGAATGACTCACTTCGTGCTGCTGTTGCTCCGAGCACAAAAAGCAGGGGTAAAAACATAGACCGCATCATGGTCGCGTCGGAAGTGATGGAGGATGTAGATTCCTTGTCGAGGTATAAAACGCGGTGCGTTGACAATCATCTTGCCGCTGTCACTGCTCAGTGATCAATGAAATTGTTGCGCCACAAAGCTTCTTCATAGGGTCTTCGCGATTGCTACTATTGCATTGGCTGGCGCCTCAAGTAGAAGCAGAGTCATATGGCTCCGATCATGATAAGATCGTCAGAGGTCATGACAACATCCGCTGAAGCGCCCATTTATAGTCCTCCATTTAACCTCTTTTATCCTCCTTTTCTTTGACACTTGACTGGTATAATTTGAAAAAACACAGGCCGCCAGAAAGACAACCCAGCTGTGCGGCGACTACTGCCCTTCCTTCCGAATACGAGCAAGTCATTCATTCTCAGAGATTCTCAGTCATGTTTGCAGACGTTTTTTCGATGCGTGCTGCGGGCTGGGATTGCCCGTCAACTTCACCAACGCCTACTTGCCTAGGCACGTTGCCTTCTCCGAGATTTTCACTAGATTTTCAGTGATGGAATGGTCCGCTCCCCGTAAGCTGTGCGCCCCAAATCACTGATCGTGGCGGTCAATCTACTCTGATCAGAGGGCTGTACCGCTTCTACACGATCGTTATCACAATTTCACAACGTTTGTGCAGGCTTTTTAGCGTTCTACTGACATGAACGTCTAAACCTAGTCTCTCCTTACTCCTTTCCCCCATCATGGCCTCGTCTTCAGAATATTTGCCACTTGACAAACAGCCCACCAATGCTTTATATCCCCCACATTCGTTTCCACCGCAAATGCACTCTGCTGATAATCGTCGCTCGCGTCCTAGTATTTCTTTTTTGAGAGGTGCTGTCGACATCTTTAAGGCTCTTCTTCTACCAGTCATTGCCATCGCATACCTTGCATTCTGCTACACGGTTCACCGTCGCGTTGTGCCACTTCGTAGTAATATTAGCTTTATAGACTTGGAATCATATGACCTCAGTAGGTGTTCCCCATCCCACCGTTTTTCTTCTTACGCTTACACCTCGCCATCTTCTCATAGGAACCATCAAATCTGGAGTGACGAGTTTCAGCATTCTCATCATATCGCTTGGACTCTATCCTCTCAACTCACTGATCCAAGATCTGCACGTATGTCGATCACTTTCACGTACTTAGATCGATTTTCAACATACCTCCGCAGAGCGAAGAATTTTTCCGCGCGTTGAAGACGCGTCCTAATGGAGTTCGATTCGCGACGCTGAATTCAATTTCAAGCCCATCTTTTGGAGTGATCGACACTTTGATCGCCATTATCAAGCGGCAATCCTCTTCGTACTTTGCGGTCGCGTTTGTGTCCAGTTTTGTCGTTCTAGCAGTCTCGACGCTAGCCCCGTCTGCTCGTACGTTTCCTTTCCTTCCAAGTGTACACTTGTCTCACGCATTCTTATAGTTTCAGTGGAATTGATGCTCATCGACGGAGGCGTTGTGGCTTTTTCTGTTGGCGCAATCCCAGCTAATAGCGTCCTAAAGTATGTTTTATACCCTTCGAATGTCAAACCCGAAGATTGACGTCCTCCAGTACGACAGACCTGTCTGCATTGACGTGGCAACAACCTACCTCAGCTGTCACTAATTTGACCCAGATGGCCTCCTCCATCGCATGGGCAGAACACTCTTTAAGCGCTCAGTACAAACTCGAAGTAGCTGACGCTGGCGATGGCCGAGCATATGTCGTTCCCATGGCCGCCGAGATGAATACGACGACCAGTGCGCGCTGGATAACCGACCTCATCGTGCTTCAGCCCAAGTGTTCTTGGATGAAGACGAACATCTCGGGAACACTAACCATCGACAGTAACACGACAGGGGTGTCAGATGATGTTTATGCGAGTCTACCTGAGCTGGATGCAGAAGTTGAAGTACCTTGGAGCAGTATCGGTAAGATTCGCAGAGGTCCCTTCCCTTCTGTGTATTGATTATGGTTGTTAGATATCTTTAACTTCGGCATTTTCCTGTTGGACCCATTCAAGGTCAGGAACGCGTCGACTCACGATCCAACCCCAGCGGGGCTCAGTGTTTGGCTTATCGTCCAGCCCAACAATAAAACACTGAGCTCGGCCTTCGGCGACACCGACATCGAGATCAATATGTCGAGTATCTCTGACGCTACATTCAAGCTTGCGGTTGACACGACGGAGTACAATCTGGCGTACCTCGTCTGCGCTCCGAATTCGTCTATCGAGACGCGTAAAGTGCGCGCAGACGGAGCGGGAAAGCTGTTCATAGAGGAAGGCGTCCAGAGCACGAAACAGCGCAACCTCCAACAACATCAGACCGGATTCCTTCTTTCGTTTGCTCTTTCCAAAATGCACGACTCGGCAGGTCCGCAGGTGGTTTACAGTGGATTTGGATCCAAGCTGGAGATGGAGCTGATCTTTGGGAAAAGCCAAGCCGATGCTTTTACGGGGGATGCGAACTTCACGTTTACGCCGGCAGCTGCTGAGGATGCCACGAAGCTCTACTCATCGTTAGTGCAGTCCGCCATGAAGCCTTCACTGATGGTGCCCTCGGGACGACCAACGTTCCGGCTCGACTAGCGCGGCAGACAGCAGTCTTCACTTCCTCATTCCCGATTATCATTGTCTCTACGCTCCTCTTCGCCGTCCTTTCCGCTGTCGTGCTGGTATCCCATTTCCGGCACGGCAAAGAAGAATATTTTACACTCTTCTCCGTCGGTGCCGCTTTGGATAATTCGGGATTACCTGCGCATTTCGCTCAGATGAGGAGCGATGGTGTTGAAGACATTGGGTCGAGTGTTGGTTCCAGCGCGAAACGCAAGGCAGAACAGTTGGGTGATAAAGTTACTGTAATGCAGACGACATACGAAGGCGGCCAAGTGCTGCATGTCATTCAATAACCTTACTATTTCTATCTGAATAGTTTTAAATCCTTCCACCACACATACGCGCCAACGAAGATGAGGTTCAGTACTGCCGGACCCAGGTCAAGTTGGACTATAGTGTATATCCATAGCGTCGCGAGAGGAGGGCACTAACTGGGTATCAGCAACAAGTCTGTGAATATGAAGTGTTACGCACCTGCTTCATATTCTTGATAAACCCGACACGAGCCAGCATATACAACATTCGTGAACCGGCGAAACATGAGAGGATGAACAGGAAGAATTGCATACGCCGATGGTTCTTGTACCTCATTGCTACAGGACATGAGCTCATCAGGTGGGCAATCATTCTAAGACGCACTGTAGAATATGAATATCGACATTACTGAACCGCAGCCATTAGTCTAGAATAAGATAGAGAAAGGGTACGTACTAGGCACGCCCGAGACCATTCTATCAACGAGGACCTTGAGCCCAC
>JADNRX010000721.1:0-25469 GCA_015501595.1 Hymenopellis radicata
AGTCAAAGGTGCGTTGGGCGGGATCAACGGAGTCTTAATCCCCATAACTGGGAGACTTCCCTGATTTGGTCCCAGATTCTAAGCCAGAGCGCGTCCTTGGGTCGACAAGGACGCGTCCTTTGGCTGAGAGGGACGCATACGTAATCAGGCACGCGGCCGACGTACATAACCGCATTCTGGAAATGCCGCCGGCACTCTCCTTCACCACTAACGGACGAATTCCCTCCGAGGACTAGCAAGACGCCTACTACAGCGCTGGCTACATGAGGGCATGACACCGAGCACGCGAATAGCAGCGAATCCCGTGCGGTGGTACCCGCTTTGGCAGGCTCTAGACGACGAGAGCGGTGTTAGCCATCATCACAAATGGATTGCGCTCTCAATGAGTCGTCTATTGGCCCTGGATAAAACCACTATACGAGACTTAGATCGAGAACGTGAACCGAAATAGCGTCAAATTCAAACGAATGCCATGGGCGTAGCGAGCGCGATCTGTAGCAGGTGTCGACAATGAAAGGCGGCGCTTGGCGGAGAGAAAAGTCGGGGAGCACACTATGCTTGCGCCATACGCGTTTCGATGGAATACCCTTAAGGGTTCCGTCGTGGCCTTGGACCACCATGCGCTAGTCAAGACGACGGACGACTTTCGCAGG
Organism: Hymenopellis radicata; assembly: GCA_015501595.1. Lineage (NCBI taxonomy): Eukaryota > Fungi > Basidiomycota > Agaricomycetes > Agaricales > Physalacriaceae > Hymenopellis > Hymenopellis radicata. The sequence continues at coordinate 654 of JADNRX010000721.1, forward strand.
GGTTTCTCCAACGAGGCGAGACTGTGTATACTCGAGATCATCGACCGGCACGGTCGGTGGATAAGCTGGATGTTGGATGGTTGCTGATCACCGTGAAAGTTGGTTTGAAAAACGAATCGTGGTGCGTCGGTCTTAGGTATGCAAACATTGAGACTTTGGCAGGAAACTGACGTCGTCCCTTCGCGGTGTGAATCCTATCAGTTCAACGTACCCCGACGCTGCTCACGCTTCTCGAATCCGCCAATCTTCGTCTACAAACCAATAATTGGCCTACCGATTTGTAATATTTCGAATGACCTGACATCACTCGTCAAGCAAACACGGTTCCGTCCTATGGTAAGCTCCTTATAGCAGTCGATCTACTACGCTTGTCACGCCTGCAAAGAGGTAGCATGTGGTACTATGATGTATCGAAGATCTGCTTATTATGTTGGTCAATTGTGCTGGTCGGGAGAGAATTAGCGAGGCCGCTCCTTGCCTCGGAGCGAACAATGCCGTGGAAGAGCACTTTGAATACAGGACTGATTAGTAGTAAGCGCGTTTGATCAGTTGAAATAGCGTGACTGACTAACTCTTGAAGATTATCAGGGCGCCACACTTCAATGATCCTAGAAATACCAGCGTTTCTTCGCTTTTTTATCTCAAAAATGCCCATTGGCTCTCTGCTGTCCCCTCCGACCTTCCATTGTCCAAATTCTGCATTGACTGAATTGCTCGAATTGGACACTAGTGCACGTGATCGGCTTTGGTGTAACATAGTAACAAAAGCGCGTTCACGCTCTTTGTTACTCACTATCGACTATCATCACCACCTCTCTGTGTGCTCTCTTCATTCTCTTTCGCTGTGCGAACCCTCTTCATTTTCCCATTCATTTTTTCATTTCCTCCATGCCTTACGAACTCGAATACATCTGGCAGAGGGAGAAGCCGTACACGCATGTCCCAAACTTCCTGGTGCTCTACAGAGCGTACCGGGATAATTATGTGGAATTTGCTGGAAAGGACTTTCATAGTCTAACATCGAAGCAACAAAAGCACTGGGACAATCTCGGGGGAACTCATCAAGGCGTGGGATCTAGCGCGGAAGGAAGCGTACGGTGCTGGGAATTCGGTGGCTAAGGTGTCGTTCGAGCTGCCGAGACCTGATAGGTCTCTGGAGCCTGGGGGATACCGCCCCTACGCGCCGTGCCCAAGGAGAAGACGCCTCGCACGAGGAGGGCTAAGCCTTATGACCGCAAGATGTGGAAGCCTGTTGTTCGTGCGCGCGCCGCGCGCCGCCAGGCTGAACGAAGCCAATCCCAGCCGCCCGTCATCATTCCTCCTCCACGCCGCATCCTCTACTCAGTGTCAGCCCCAGAATCCGTATCAAAAGGCGGCGAAGGCGAAAGAAAAGGAAGCGCGTCAGACAGAGGTTGTTGAAGTTGTAAAGAGGCAGGAAGAGATGTTCGTGCGATGAAGAGGCGGAAAGAGGACGTTCGCGCGGTGAAGGCCCCGGAGGCCAAGGTTGTTGACTGCAGTCGGGTTTTGGATCCTGTCTTGATGGCGGCGCGATGAAAGGTTATCTTATGATACTGTACTTATGAAGGTTTTCTTTCTTGCTTACTTTACTATGCTCTCCTGTTCTTTCTGTTGCTCGCCACCTACTACCCAATATACCGTACTTTGAGTTACCCCCGCTTGTGTCTTTCGAATAGAATTCGCAATTACTGGCAGCGAACTCAATACCTACTAGTGATTCTATGGACCGAAGGATACCTCGTCGTGCGCCTTGAACTTTTACAAGGCGTTCTACGCCTTGTATGTTGAACTGGGAGAACGCGCTCGTCAACTGGCTGCTCGGGCCAAGGTTAAGGTGGAAGCGCTAGCAGAAGTGGAGAGGGTGAAAATCTTGATTCCCGCAGATATGAAGAAGGGTAGGGCCGTGGCACGTCATATAGTACATAGACTTGTGGAGCAGGACGAGGAACTTGGATGAGGTTGAAGAAGCCGAAGAAGTGGTACCACGGGCGGTCTGCGTGGTCGAGGACTCGGAACGAACAGAACCAGTCCCACTTTCGGCGGGTCTTGAAAGAACAGGGTATAATCTTCGGTCCTCACCACGCAAAAGGCAGAGAACGAGTTAGTGTATATAAAGAAAACAACAATGGTGGATACACAGTGTGTTGGGCGCACAACCTGGTATGTGCGACTCGGATGCTCTCGCGTTCCAGCTGCACCGTGAAGTTTACACTGCCCGGCCTCTCCCTACGCTTCCCTGCACCGCTATCCTAGTCCAAACGAAGAACACCCCGACTTGCAAGCCGAGGCAGGAGAAGATGCATTCTGTCTGCAAGGAGCGGGTGATACGCTTCCGGAGTGATCAGTCCCCCCTCCCAACTACTTCTTTCGATGTGAATGCTCCGAACACCGCTGAACATCGTATGCGCTAGACTGTCGTCGAGCGAATTCCACGCTTCTTCGAGAGTATAGATCTCTGGGTAGAGCTCGATATCCAGGAACGTAAATGTAAGCTCCGTGAAATGTATTGTCGCGTTGGAGTCTGCGAGAGCACGAAATGTGGACGACCACCACTCGATGAATTTGCGTGTCTGATCGAAGGTGTCTGGGTAGACCTTCAGGTGCACGTGTTGAAATTGGAGACCGCCAAGTGGGAGTGGACGGTATGTGTTTTCTTCAGTGACTTCTGTATCCTGGAGATCATCACCGAAGCCAAATACGAAGCCTGGAGCCATGGTTAGATCCAAGTGTCACATTAGTTAACGATCACTACGTACCCTCTGCCAGTTCCAATTTGAACAACTGGAGAGGAGGGAACCCTCGAAGTAATAAGTTCTGCCAACGCCTTGTATCGTCCATGTATTCGGTAACGATTTCGCACTGCTTCAGGTTAGGAAGGTCAAAATGATGCATGAGGCAATCGTGGAACTCCTTCTCCAGACCTACGACTCCGAAGCGAATGAATTCTAGCGAGGGAAGGTGCCAGACCTTGTGTGTCGCGATCTCAGGAGGAGGACCACCAACACCAGATAAACTGACTCGCTTAACGTTCGTTCCTCCCAAAATATTAAAAAGATGCTCGAAAGTTTCGATGGAATAGATGTCGAGACGAAGCTCGACAAGAGCCAGGACATTTGGGATCAAATCGAGGTAAGAGCGGGTTTCTATGTCTTCGGTGTTCCCGCCTGGAAACACGAGTTTCATAATATTTGGGAGAAGAGAAAGCACAGATGCGAGGCAAGATATGTGGGCGGGCAACGGAATATCATCATCAAAGCGGTGTTGATAGATTGTCAAGCCGCGGATCAGCGCTTGAAGATGGGGAAAGCTGATGAGATGCGCGAGAAGTTTTGTCATGTTGGAATAACAGTACATGGACAAGTCGATGTGATGGAAAAGGGCGCGCTGACTGGGGCCGAACCACGTTCGCGCAACGAGCGCACAGTTCTTCAGAGTCTGTTCGCCATTGTGAGGTAGCTGCTGAACAACCAAATCTACGAGTTCCGGCGGCAGAGAGGGGCCCATCTCAGAAGCAGACCAATTTAAAGCTAGACGGTGTCTTGGAATGCGTGAAAGAGGCAGCCGAGGAGCCCAGAAGAATAGTCGGTTTTTGTTGATGGGGAGGAGAGCGAGAATGAATAAGACGAACGAAGAACGCCTGAAGGCGTTTAAGTTCTATTGCGTTCAAGAAGCCTGAGACACCTACCGTGACAATGACAAGTCAAAGCAACAATAACCACTGGTGAGATATGCAGCAGAGTCAGTCAGGTACAAGCCTGGAAAGATATTGAGTCGCCAAGAATCTGTTCGGGACGTGGAAATGAATCGTACCTTGAAGTTGATGGTCAGAAGCCAAGATGCGGCTTGATCAGCAACCACCATGGCACTCTTAGACATCCTCTCAAACTCCGATTTTTCGCCTTGAACTCTCTTCATGTGTGTAACGGGTACTTGACGTGCATTTTTTGGATTAATTTGTTACGAATTTGCTGATTATTCGAGGCCACTACCCCGTTATGTCTTTCCAGCCAAAACGTTTCCCAGACTCGCCTTCTTAACGCGTTTTACCACAGATTTATCATAACTTCTTGACTCGTGATGAGCACCGCGCCCCTTGTCCAAGCGCCTGGCGCGCCTCGCTGGGCCTCGATCCAGTTCTGATGAATTATTTTTCTCGACCTCCTCGGATCGCTCCTCCCGAACTAAACCCCCCGTGACACTTGCGAGCCCTTTCAGGAGTCGCAAGAATCGGCCGTGCGATGGATGTAAACGGGCCAAGACGCGATGCGTGATCGTAGAAGTGGGGACGCCCTATGTAGAGTATCAGTGAGTGGTGGATTTCGACTGGGAATTATGAGTCGGTTTGCCAAGCATGGAACAGACATACCCGGAAGAAATGTACATTCGACGCGCTGCCTCGACAGCGCAAGACGCCCGCAGCCGCATCCTCGTCGACCGATAGAAACCCTTCCTTCTCGAACGATAATACCAAAAAAACAGTCCATGACCCCGAACCGCGCCTCGTCTTCCCGCCAGCAATCGTACGCCGACCCTATCACGAAGAAATCACCATAGACTCGACTGCATTAAAAAAGACTCGATTAGATTCCGAAGGCAGCGAATCCTCTGGAGGATATAGCGAAGGAAAGGATTCCGGAGTGTTCTTGGAGGAAACATTGGGTTACCATATGATCACGTCCGTTCTGACAGACGATTTGTTGCCCGTAGGCGCGCGAAGAGCAGGATGTGAGTGATCATCCCCTGCCCCAGTCATAGCCTAAATTTCCTGTCAGCCCAAGGCGACGAACATATCCGCCAGATCTCCCTGGATAGCACCAAACCCCAAAATGGAAAACGAGAGCCCACGTACCTGCCCGTCATCATCATCCATCCTTGCGCCTATACACACTGTCCTGTCTCGTCAATCCACCCCCACTCCCAATGACCTCTTAAAAACTTTCCTTCGAAAAAGTAATGTCGCGTTTCCGATTCTTCCTCCAACTGCTGGATATCCGGCGCCGCTGCTTGCCAAGGTTTATGTCTCGGCTTTAAACCTGGCGGCGTGTATAGACCATTTATTAAACGCGGCCGACTTCCTCGTCAGGTAATAGGATACACCGATCCTCGTTTGCTGCTGTTTCGGACGCGTTGTTAGATGTATCTGCGCGCCCGATGGCAGACGCAGAGAAATTATACCTTATTCTCGCTAAGGTAGGCTGGTACCTTCTGCAGATTGATAACACTGCTGAATGAATCTGTACAGCGCAGGCGCATCTCATCGGGTTCCATCTTGATCCTACAGAGTGGAGTATTCCAGAATGGGAAAAGGATTGGCGGAGTGTTATGGTGGGGTTTGAGAGTACATGATGGTCTGCCTTTTCCTAGTTGGTTAAGCGCAGATTTCGTTTAGGCTGGATGTCTTTTTTTTAATTCGCGTCTATCGCATATCCAGGCGCATAACCACGATATCAGCGTGCCATCCCTGGCGTCGATTCGGACATGCCCTGAGGGAGACGGACTCCCGTCTCATCTTCTTTGTCGTCTGGCAGTCGTAGTCGCATACCTGCAGCGCGAGATCTGTACTGTCATGGCACGGCGGGAGGAGCGAGTGGCGCGTGTTGTGGAGATTGAAGCGGATGTACGGATGTAGAGGAACTAGTAGTGGAGGTCGGGACGCGTGTCAACAACGCCTGATCCAGATACGTTGACGCGGTATGCGCAGGCGGTGGATTATCGCGTTGCTGAACAAAAAGGGCGAGGAGGGGATCTTTGACGTATCGATTTGAGCGGGTCAAGGTTCGTCTATGTCGTCTGATCCTAGATATACAAACGTTGAGACACTACCAGAAATCAACGTTGTCTCTTCGCGATGTAAATCTTATCAATGTAATACACTCTGACGCTGCTCGCACTTCTTGCTCTCGTTCATCCACTTCTGGGAACCTCCTGGTATATCGATATCCTTATTGGCAACTGATGGAGGAGCACCGGACCAAGTGTTGGTCGTTTTTGCTCGAGAACCGAGGTTAGATGAGGCTAGGGTAGTAGGTCTTCTGTAGTATGAAAACGAAAGGCGTACTGATCTCTCTTACTCTTCGCAGCTTCTCTCCAGATGATATGTTCTGTCGCTTTTTCAACAGTCAATGACAATCCAATACCGGTGCAGAGAGAGCCGAACAGCGAGGACGTTGATAGCGCTCTCTCCCTAGAAAGAGGGATGTGATGCAAGACCAATTAAGTACACGATCTTATTTAGCAGGTAGGTGCGTTGGTTCCGTTGAAAATAGCGTGACTGACCAACACTTGAAGATTGTGACTGCGCCACACTTCGATAATCCTCAAAGTACCAGCGCTTTTTCGCTTTGTTCGGCCAAAAAAATATCCCTCGTAGCGCGCGCCACTGTTCTCGATGACATTCCATTGCCCATATTCTGCATTGGCCAAATTTCTTGAATTGGACACTAGTGCCATTGTTCACTCAAAACACGCCGCACATCGACTTTGGCCTGACAATAGCGCGCGTGCGCTCTTTGTTACTCGCTATCAACTACCATCACCACCTCTCTGCGGGCTCTCTTCATTCTGTTTCACTGTGCGAAACCTCTTCATTTTTCATCCTTCATTTCCGCCATGTCTTACAAGCTCGAATACATCTGGCAGAGGGAAAAGCCGTACACGCGAGTACCAGACTACCAGGTCCTCTACAGAGCGTACCGGACAATTACGCGGGGTTTGTTGGCAAAGACTTTCATAGTCTCACATCACAGCAACAACAGTATTGGAGAGATATCGGGGGCGAGCTCATCAAAGCATGGGATGTAGCGCGGGACAAAGCGCACGAAGCAGGGGAGTCGGTGGCTCGTGTGTCGTTTGAGCTACCGAGACCTGATAGGTCGTTGGAGCCTGGGGGATACCACCCCTACGCGCGTGCTTAAGGAGAAGAAGACCACGAAGGGACCCAAGCCTTATGACCGCAAGAAGCCGACGCCTGTTGTTCGTGCACGCGTCACTCCCCGCCAGGCTGAACAAAGCAAAGCCCAGCCTCCTGTCATTGCTCCACCACCCGCCGCGGCATCTACCAGTGTCAGCCCCAGAATCCTGTTCAGTACCGACCACCGACGGCGTTCACCATAGCCGCTCCCCAGCCCGTTGTCGTCCCAATGAACTATTACCAGTACAACGATCCTACGTGCCCGATCCCAGAGGGTGACCTTCCTGGCCCACGATCTGCTACTTTGCTCGCAGCATGGATCGCGCATCAGAAGGCGGTGAAGTTGATGGCGGAGTGATGATCCCTTTTGAAAGGGTATGATATGATACTATGATACTTATGAGCATTTCCCTTTTATTGTTACGATGATATCCTCTGTTACTCTTACACTACCACATATACCGTAAGTACTATTAGTTACCCCCCGCTTGTGTCTTTTGAATAGAATTTACTATCTAATCGCCCCCTCGAAGCCCCTCTTGAGATCTGTCCCATTCATCACTGATACTGACGATGCTTTAGATGCATATATGGACGACTGGAGACGAGGCAGTGTGAAGGGTAATGTCCAGCTCAATATCAACAAGAAAGAAAACAACGATGGTGGATATACAGAGTGTTGGGTGTACAACCTGGTATGTGCGATGCCCTCGCGTTCCAAGCCGTCATGTTGAACGTGGATTCCTCACGCTACTGTGAAGTTTACACTGCCCGGCCTCTCCGACGCTTCCCAGCACCGCCACCCTAGTCCAAACGAAGAACACCCCGACTTGCAAGCCGAGGCAGGACAAGACGCATTCTGTCTGCGAAGACCTTCAAGACCGGATAATAGGCTGTCTGAGAGATCTCGATCGATCGCCCCAGCCTTTCAAAGTGAATGTTCCGAACACCGCTAAATGTCGCATGCGCTAGACTGTCATCAAGCGAATTCCACGCTTCCTCGAGAGAACAGATGTCTTGGTATAGCTTCATATCCAGGAACGTAAATGTAAGCTCCGTAAAATGTATCGTCGCTTTGGAGTCAGAGAGGGCACGAAATGTGGAAGACCACAATTCGATGAACTTCTTTGTCTTATCGAGGTCTCCAGGGTTTACCCTCAAGTGTATGTGTTGGAATGGCAGACCAGCAAGTGAGAGTGGACGGTATGCATCTTCTTCGAGGATATCATAATCATCGGCATCGTCATCGGGGAAGTCTTCAGCTATGGTTAGATCCAAGTTTGAGGTGAGCAATTGTTACATACCACTTTCCAGTTCCAATTTGAACACCTCGAGGGGAGGAAATCCTCGATGCAATACGTCCTGCCACACTAGTAACTGATTGGCAAGTCCTGTAACGATTTCGAACTGCTTCAGGTTGGGAAGGTCAAAATACTGCATGAGGCAGTTCTGGAATTCCTCCGGTAGACCGACAACTTCGACGTGAATGACTTCTAGGGAGGGAAGGTGCAAGCGCTTCCATGTAGACCCCGAGTCCACTGTCTCATCATGATTGGAACCACCCAAACTGACTCGTTTAATGTTTGTTCCTTCCAAAATCCTAAAAACATGACGGAAGGTTTCAACGGAATAGACATTGATATCAAGCTCGACAAGAGGCGCGTTCCCCAAGACCTTTGGGATCAAATCGAGATAAGATCGGATTGCTACGTCGGAGTAATCGTTATCAAATGCGACTTTCATAAGATTTGGAAGAAGAGAAAGCACAGATGCGAGGCAAGACATATAGGCCGGTAGTGGAATATCATCAAGATGGCAGTGTGGACGGATTGTCAAGCGGCGGATGAGCGTTTGGAGATGGGGAACAGATATGAGATCGTCAAGCAGTTTGGCCATCTTCTTGTCTGAGATGGAGTTGTAGGTGGAGAGATTCACTTGGGCGTCACGGAATAGAGCGCGTTGACTGAACACCGACCAGGTCCGCGATACTAGCGCGCAGCGCCGCAGGGCATATTTGTAACTGAAAAGATGTTGGATAATCATATCCACGAGTTCGGGTGGGAGAGAAGTATTTGAGGATGGCATCATGGCGGAATACTAGGAAGAAAGTCGCTGGCTTTGAGTTTTAAGGTGAGCAGAAAGAGGGATAATAATTTACCTCCAACGAAAGCCTGACGGAGATGCGTCAGCCGCGAACGTTCGGCGCCTGAACAGGAATATTGGTGTAGGCAAAGAAAAGAAAGAGGGACACGCACAGGTCGAACTGATGATGTGGATGATACAAATAGTATGTTGTCGGGTCAGTCTGGTATGCACCTAAAAGAATATTGAGTCGTTAATTAATTATCTGCTCTGGATGTGGAAATGAATCATACGTTGAAGTTGATGGTCAGAAGGCAAGACGCGGCTTAATCGGCACCCACCATGACCACCATGAAACCACCACCACCATACCGTCTACCATACCACACGACCACGACCACGCCGACACCCACGCCCGACGCTACCATGCCCACGACCATGCTCGACGCTACCACGACCACGACCACGACCATGCCAAGGTCCACCACGACCACTACTTTTTATCCCGACCGACACCGTTTTCGCACCGCCATACATCCTCACGCCTTCATTGGAGGTGCAGCCTATGAGATTGCTCACCGACTCTCAACGGGTAGATAGCGCGGGGAGCCACCGAAACGACGGTCTCCCTAAGTGCCGCCCAGCCTCTATTCCTCCTGCCCGCCTGTTTTCCGCCTCCTACTCGCTCCTCTCTCTGTCCGTCCCCACATCTTCTTTATAGGTGCAGCCTATAAGATTGCTCACCAGCTTTCAACGGGTAGATAGCACGGGGAGTCAACCAAATGACGGTCTCCCTCAGTGCCGCCCAGCCTACCTGCCATTGTTTACCCCTACTCGCTCCTCCATCCTAGCCCGCCATTTTTACCTCTATCGCCATATAACTGCTTTACACATATTTTCTTTTTACTATTCACCCGTCGTGCCACCGTAGCATAATATACAACGTTGCGCCTGGCACTACTCTCGCACAGTTCCAGGCCTCAAACAATCAAGGCGACGCCCTCCCGCTTTGCTCTGCCACAGCGCGCCCTGCAGTATTTAGCCGAAAAGTTTTCCTGGACCCATCTAGACGGAGGATCATCGATCACCGTAAAAGCGACGCGAACCACCGATACACACCACCACTGTCCATTAGTGTGATGGTCGATGATGAAGGCAAGCAAGAAATCCTGCGGAAGTCAGGGGTAGTGGGCAACTGACTATAGGTCAGTATCCAGGACAATGCTACATTGTCCTGGCCCGCGTACAAGATGTGGTAAGGGACCATATGAAAAAGGACGGGACTCTTATCGCACTCGGTACGTGGGGCGAATGTTGGATTCTTGCCCGATCGCAAGGCATCCGCAACCGGCAGTTCCATTTCGGGACCTCACGCCGTTTTCACCACCACCACCACCATCATTCCACGGTGTTGTCCACTTACGACCCATTCACATTGGTGCCTGAAGTTCACATTCACTTTCGGAACTTCATATTCACTTTCGAGCCTCCACATTCAGATTGGGAGGCAGTCGTTTCAGAAACCCTTGCCAGGCGATGCCAAACACACCAAACAATTCGATTAATTCGAAAAATTCAACAAAATAGAATAAATTGTTTCTGCCACTACTATGCACTTTTGGAGCTCACTGCCGGTGTCTCGTGAAGCCAAAGAGAGCATTGCACGCTGGGACACTAATACACGCTCACCTTAGCGGCCATCGCCGATGCGCGCCGACACAGCGATGAGGACGACAGCGAGTACGACACGGATACAACAACGACAAAATTACGGGGAGGAGCAGGAGGAGGAGAGGGCCACATTGTGGACCATGCGACATGGAGGATGACGCGACGAGGATGACGAAATGAGGATGACGACGTCAACAACGACGCGCCACAACTGCAATCCCTCTGGACAACGGTGCCGCGCTTCAACAGGCCGGCTAGGCGACGCGCAGTTGTATTATCACACACAACAAGTTCGGATTTCGGCTAGCGGCTGTCGTGCACGCGTCCAATGTTAAAAAGTGCGCATTCCTTCATTCATTTGGGTGTGATCTAATCATTGTACTCTATCGCCCAGTTGTCCTCACACCATTTATCTCGACGACTCTGACATTTTCCGCACTGAAGCAGACAAGATCAACATGCTGCCTCATACTCCTACCATCACACTCATGCTCAGCTGAGTGTCCCCGTGCCATTGCCCGGGGATGCTCACTGAGCATGAAACTGGCGGGGTACTAATGCACACCTGCCACTGCACCCCTTCTCCCATCCAGTTTTACAGAGAGCAATGGCCCTGGGACGTTCCGCTGTTCATGTCGGTGTCTTACTGTTGGCTGTTGATCACACGCTCCTTGACCTCCCGAGAGTGAGTAACATACACCATTGGCCATTTGGCTTCACGAGACACCGGCAGTGGGCTCGAAAAGTGTGTAGTAGTGGCAGAAACGATTTATTCTATTTTACTGAATTTTTCGAATTAATCGAATTGTTTGGCGTGTTTGGCATCGCCAGGCAAGGGTTTCTGAAACGACTGGGTCTGGATTCAGATTCAGAGATGCAAATGCAAGTTGACTTAGAGATTTCATTGCTGCGAATCGGGCCGCAAGGTCCGCGCATCAGGAAAAGGGGTCTTAGACTCTGGTTCACCATAGTTCACCTAGAGGGCTATGGTTAACCTAGAGCAGTAAAGTCTTCCAAATGGTAAAGTTGACTCTGGACACAGTTCAGACCTGACCCCATTCCCAAGTTAACCTCAAGTTAACTTTGGATGACTTAAGTCTTCCAGAATCACCTCAATGTATACTGAAATCGTCCTGAATTACGTTACAGTAAACTCAAGTCTTCCTGAATCACATTCAAGTGAACTGTATCTGTGATAGGCAAGCTAGCAAAGTAGTTTCCAATAGCTTATTTGCAGAATAAAATATTATAAAATTTCGATATGATAGGCTTGAGAAGCATACAATTTGAATATCTAAATTGGTTTCCTACATATGCTGCACTGTTTGGGCTGTTCTCATCGGGTATTCTCCATACAGTGCTCGAGTCATCCTCATCGCGGTGCTTGGATCATCCTCATCGTGGTGCTTGGGATCGTCCTCGTCTTGGAGCTTGGGTTGTCCTCGTCTTGGAGCTTGGGTCGCTCTCGTCGCGGTACTCGGATCGTCCTCGTCGCGGTGCTCGGATTGTCCTTATCGCGGTGCTCAGGTCATCGTTAAAGTGGTGTCCCGATCGTCCTCATCTTGGAGCTTGGGTTGTCCTCATCGCAGTGCTCAGTTGTTCCCGAGACGGTCTTCGGGTCGTGCTGATCATCGTAGTTGTCCCTTCCTCGTAGGAGTTGTGGTCGTCATAGGTCCTCGAAGTCGTCGTGGCTACATCCATGTGGTGTCATCCTGGTCACGATGTGGTGTCGTCGTTGTGTGGTTGTGATGGAGTTGAGCGTATTGACGCCGCCGTGGACAATGTTAAGGACACCGGATGGAAGACCTGCGAAATGGGATGAGGATGTTCCATACATGCGTGGGGGGAAAACACGTACCGGCACGCTGGCACAGCTCAGCAATGGTCATTGCGGCACCAGGATCTCGCTCAGACGGCTTTAGGACTAATGTATTGCCCGTTACAGCAGCCATGGGAGTCGACCAGAAAGGAATCATCCTATCAACACAAGGGCGTTAAATACGGGAAGTCGCAAGCAAAACACGTACGGTCGTCCTCATCATCGTCATGTGGCGTGGTCCATGTCCTCGACGCCTCGTGTGGTCCTCGTCGTGTGGTCCCTGTCGTCGCGGCCATCATTCCTGTTGTGCTTGTGGTTCTCGCCTGTATTGTCACCGTTGCTCCAGTGTCTGTCAGTGGTGAGAGTGAGCAGAAGGCAAAAATCAGCCGCACAACTCACCAGCAACTGCACTGATGACAACGGTCAGAGTCACTAATAGTTCCTTATCAGTTAGCTGTATAAAACTGTGGAAAGAGCAGAACTCACGTATCTAACAGAAAAGCAGCTAGCTTGCGAGCTGCGAGCTATGATGGTGAGGGGAAGAGAGCAGGTGATCGGCCTGGACCCGCGATCATTGTCAAACAAAAACCAACATGCACGTGATGACAACGGCCGATGGCAAAATGGACTTGACCGAATTTGCGAGGCATACCAGCAGAATATAGATGCCAATCTGACAGCCGGCCTGCAAAGCCCTGCTCAAGGTCGGCCTGATTCTACACAGGCCGGCTGTCAAATAGTATCTGCTGTTGGGCAGTCGGAGTGTCGAAGATCATGATGGTGGTAAGAGTAAGAGTTGCGAATTCGATCGACAAGCTGTTCCCGATGCGTGCCACTCCTTGTGTCCTCCTACAACACCACTGTGCTACTGTTAGACTCACTCATTGTAGTTAAATCTACTAAACATATTCTAGTCATGTCACAGTTTGCACCCGCCGCCAGGAATCGCGGCTGTAAGAGTGAGTCGTGTTACGTGGAGAGTTTCCCATACATAAGAGGAAAACTCGCCGTGTACATAGTCAGTCCACCTAATATTCACTACACCCCAGCTATTACACCAGTACTGATACGCTGCAATTTCATTCTACGCTAAGTACAGCCTTCCAGTACGCACTATCACCAACAACTAGTCCGAAGTCACTGAAAGGAACATTTCATACATATGATACGGCATAATGCATCCCCTAGTGCACGCGCGCACTTCATTGGGGCCGAATGTAAGTACTGTATAAGCTGGCCGCTACTGAGATGAGGCGAGTTACCTTGTCTGCGAGACTGTTGCTGCCCAAGCCGCGACCGCTTTTCTTAAGACCGTCAACGACCCACTCGACATCCTTGGGCTGCAGTTCTGTTTGGATGATGCCCATATCACGGATGGCGTCCACGTCGCCCTCTACATCGGTTACTTCCGCATCCTCAAAATCGTGAACGACTTGGAAGATACTGTCGAAGGCGCGGACATGGGTTAAGAAGCGCAATGACCGGCTGTTGCTCGTATATAGCATAAAAAATCAAGTCCTGCTCTGACCTCGCAGTGCCACGTCGACCCAGATGCAGTGCCCAGCTGGATAGTCGTCTAGGTCTGTCGTCCATTACAGGCTCACGAAAAGAGGAGAAGAGTGGCAAAACTGTGTAGCCAGAGGTGCCGCACAGATCTGGCAAGCTGAAGAAAAACAAGAGACCATGAAAAAGCAGAACAGGCAAGGTCCAGAAGATATCCTAAGGCCAGAGACACGTCGTCATTGACGTGCTGTTGTAGTAAGAGGTAGGATGCTATCTGATCGCGTCTCGAAGAGTGCGATGACCAAGATCGACCCTGATCATCTCTCTCTGCTTCTTACTACCAGCACCTCAACGAGGTGCTGGCGTCCTATCCTAGGATTCCCGCGCTCTCTTTCCGCTCTTCGCTTTCTTTTTTCACCGCTCTTTGGACTGCGGCGCCACTTCGAACAGTGGTGACTGGACGACCTTACGACGAGCAGCGTGCGCACTCGAAGCCTGGATGACGGAGCAACGGTAACCGGAGACGACGACTTTTGTTCCAGTCGGAAGCTAGGATTGGGCTGGCTGGCGTCGTGAACGCGTCCCACCAAAACGGTACGTGTTCCTTGGTAGTCCTCCTATTTATTTCCTTCTAATTTGAAAGCGATCTCCCGCTATCACCACCACCACCACCACCACGTTCTCCTCTCTCCCAGTTTTACCTCTTGTCACGAATCACCTTCCTCGTGACCTAGCGCCCCTTCCTTTTTCACTAATAAGGGCGCGCTAGAGTCTCCGGGCCACTCCATTATCACACTCCAGTGTTATCATGCTCTAACATCGTCATGTGTCAAGCGGTCCGGGTCCCGGTCCGGAAGTGCCGAGATGCCGGTTAGTGAGTCGTCTGGATTTTGGCCCATGGGCCAAAATCTATCCACTGCTAAGTCATGTGACCACCTCATGACTCCAGATGATCTGATTGGCATTCCCACTGTCTATTGTTCCATCCTAGGTCTTCCCATTGTTCGTACAGCCACAGACTCTATATACATATACGCAGCCCTTGTAGATAGTTCCCCACTCTGTCCTCCTTTGTCTCCGTACTACACAGTTCCCTCTGTACTACGTCGAGCTAGCACAGCGTCCTCTACGCTTTATCATCTATCATTCTTATCGCATCTCTATTCTCCCGCTCCTCTAGTCGCGGCCCGAGCGGTCTTGTGCTCACGTGGTCACTGTTCTTGACATTAGGACAGAGTCTACTACGCTCGCCCCGCGTATGTCCTGCACCGAGGACTCTTGCACTGCCGACTACGATCATCTCCCCGATTGCCCACGTCGTCCCCGAACTACCAAGCTTACCTTGAAGAAGGCATCTCCTGGTGAGAGAATCCTAGATAACCACGCCGCCTTCTGCTTGCACCTCCCCATAGTTGCACAATATCGGCAGTACCTGCGCCGAGATCAACGTGATCAACGTTCCCACCCATACCGTCGACCACCTCCTACCTTCATCCCCGCCAAATACACCTCTGCATAAACCCCCTTCGTCACCACGTCTTTCTCAGCCCCGCAGTACGTCACTGCCGCTGATCTCACAGATCCAAGACCTCTCCCCACCTCTATTATCGGCACTAACAACCTACGCTATTTCAATATCAAGGGTGTCGGCAATCGAGAGATCAGATTCCATACCTCGACCAATCCCGAC
Organism: Hymenopellis radicata; assembly: GCA_015501595.1. Classification (NCBI taxonomy): domain Eukaryota; kingdom Fungi; phylum Basidiomycota; class Agaricomycetes; order Agaricales; family Physalacriaceae; genus Hymenopellis; species Hymenopellis radicata. The sequence goes on from JADNRX010000721.1 coordinate 16,347, forward strand.
GAACGAGTAGGGTGGTACTACAGAGCGAACCCAGAAAAGTCTTATTTCATCGAACTCCATCATCTTCCCGATCCACCTAGTGACGACGAAGAGCAGGATACCCAAGCTGAGTCTGCCCTTACACAGCAATTAGCCACTGCCCTAGCTCCCCTTGCAGCATCTGGACATCACATAGGGCGATCCCCTGCTCTCTCTCGCATCACAACTCCCGTTGTAACCTCATCATTACCCCTTGCACCTGAACCCCCCGTCGTCCATACACCATTTGACGACGACGAAGACGACGAAAACCCCTCAGATAACGAGAACCCAGAATCTCCTGATCGCACTACCCGATCTCCTCCACCGTCTCCATCACCGCCCCCATCTCCATCGCCGTCACCACCACCCGCTGCTATCGCTGTCATCCCTCGACCAATGTCTCGCTCAGATCGCGGTAACAAACCCAAGCCCTTCAATGGCGACCGCGGCCAGTCGCGCCTCTTCATCCAAGAGCTCAACAATTTCCTCCGTCTCAACACTGCCAACTACACCACGGAGGCTGACAAAGTCTCCTTCTTCTTCACTTGCTTCGAACAAGAGACCACTGCAGGCGAGTGGGCCTCGAATGGAATGGAAGCCTACGACGAAGAGCAGCTCACCACGTTCACTGGTACGAAGGTCTGGAGTACGATCGCTAACTGCATCACCCAGTTCAACAATGCCTTTGGTGCTCTTGACCCCACCACCGCTGCTCGCAATGACCTCGACTCTCTTCGTCAACGAGGAGACTTTGCGTGCATTGACGTGTTTATGACCCATTTCGAGACCCTGGCGATGAAGTCCAAGTACGAAGACACCGCCCTCATCCACTTCTTTAAACAGGGCATTCGTCACGAACTTCGCACCATCATCACCAATCAACACCCCCAGCCCACTACCCTTGCAGAGTGGAAGACTCGAGTTGTCAACCTGGAGAACTCCCGTGCCGCTTTGAGGGCCGAGTCGTCCACTCGGTACTATCCTTCGTGCAACACCCAGTCCTCGCGCTCCAACAGCGCACCAGCCCAGGATATGGGTGTTCCTATGGATGTTGACGCGCAACGGCGTTCCTCAGGTGCAAATTCCAGCTCTGATAGACTTACGAGACTGACCCAATGGAAAGAGAACGTCTTCGCCGCCAGGGCGCCTGCTTTAAATGCCGTCGACCTGGGCACATCTCTCGCGACTTGCCCCGTCCGCAATCCAAGACCCAACTCCACCTCCCAATCAGCTGGGCGATCCATCCGCAGCACTGACGTAGCTGCTGCTGATACCCCAGTTGCATCCATATCGACGGCCCAACCCGGCGAAATTCGCGACACGATCAAGGAACTGAGCGATGCGTTTAACCGCATGAGAGGGCTCCAGGGAGAAGAGAAGGCGGAGGCGGCCAATTATTTGAAAGATTTTGTTGCGCATTTGGATTTTTAGAGCACTCCCCCACTGCAACGTTGGGAGGAGTTGTACGATATACTGCTGGAAGTGCCGGGCGAAATAAATTTTCGGTTTTGTCATCCCTTTGTGAGCGTATTCATCCCTCAGAACTGCGGATGTCAGCAATCACAAGAAACCGACAGACACCCTCACTCGTACTCCGAACTGAGTTCATCGGAAAACTATCCGGCAGGCAAATCGTTGCTCAAGCGCTCATTGACAGTGGCGCTGAAGGAATCATTATTAACAACAAATTCGCTGAACGACACCACTTCACTCTTCTTCCTGTTCCCACTCCCTTCCCCGTTCGAAATGTTGATGGATCTGAGAATGTCATGGGCTACGTCACTCATTTTACTCTTCAACGTGCACGAATTTACAATCACGACCGCACAGCGCATCATGAAGAGGAGATTGAACTCTATGTCACCGGCATTGGTGATCATGACGTGATCCTAGGGACTGACTGGCTTGATGAACACAACCCCGAGATCGACTGGGCAGGTTCAGAGCTTCACTTTACACGGTGTCCGGCCTCTTGTATTCACCGGCCTGAGAAACCGGTCACCCATGTACGTGCCAAAGCTAAACAAACCCCTGTCATTGCTCACACCCAACCTCACGAACCCTCGACTGCACCACCGAGACTACGAAGTCAAGTGGAGCGACCCCATCCCAGGCGCGGTTGCTAAACCGGTACAGCGCCGTGCTGGAAGACGTTGTCCTGTTCGTGTTTTCAACCATATCCAAGTACCTGTTGTCCTTTTCACCGAAGATGAAGAGGAGGAGCTGGATGTCGAACCAGTTTGGACGCAGGATGTCTTCGAACAGCATTACTACCATGACGATTATCCCCGACCTGCCTCCAAATAGAGCATGCCACGAGTCTAAACCCGGGTCCGGCGGGTCGAGTTTGCGCGAGTTTGCATATCTGAAGTCCGGACTTGCGACTTGTCTCAAACTCGCGAGTCGCGGGTCCAAAACTCGCGAGTTTGCGAGTTTTTGACGAGTTTTGAGCTATAACCCACTCATATCACCTCCAACTGAGGTCAAACAAATGCAAACATCATCTCTATAGCCTGTTGCAGCTCTATTGAATCATATTCATATGTATAACACAGTTTATATGCATAACATTATATATTAACTGACTAACGGAACCTGCACAAGTACTTGCCGAATGCTCCAATCTCAAACCTGCGACTTGCGCAAACCCGGGTCACAAGTCGCGAGTCACAGGTTACCTGCGAGTTACCTGCGCTGGCCCAAACTCGTGGCATGCTCTACCTCCAAACCACCTGATCCCACCGACGTCCATATCCGAGCCACATTCATGAACACGCAGAAGTTAGCTGAAGCGGCTCAAGCACAAGCTAAACCGGACAATCGTCCGCTCAAGGAGCGTGTTCCCTCCCCATATCATGCCTTTCTCACCGTCTTTGACAAGCGAACCTCCGAACGACTACCAGCGCATAGTTCTTGGGATCATGCCATCGATCTTAAACCGGACTTTGAGCCCAGGGCTTGCAAGACGTATCCTCTATCACCCGATGAGCAGCAGCAGCTGGACTCGTTCCTGGACGAGAACCTCAAGAAGGGGTATATCTGACCTTCGAAGTTGTCTATGGCGAGTCCTTTCTTCTTTGTTAAGAAAAAGGACGGATCATTGCGCTCCGTACAGGATTATCGAGAACTCAATAAAGGCACTGTCAAGAACGAGTATCCCCTTCCGCTCATCCAGAGCTTATCGACAAACTCAAAGGCGCGCGTATCTTCTCCAAGATCGACCTACATTGGGGTTATAACAACGTGCGTATGAAGGAAGGAGACGAGTGGAAAGGAGCCTTCAAGACCAACCGAGGACTCTTCGAGCCAACCGTCCAGGCCATGCTGTAGTTTGAGGGGTAATAAGGTGGTTATAACCACTGATGGCCTTTCCATAATCTGTGGTTAGAACCACGAAAATCCTGACCCTAACTCAGCCTGAATGGAACCCTAGTGGTTCCACACCTTTATTATATTAATGGTACTTTATGCTAATACTTGTCTGCAGATCGCGCCCCAAAAACCGGCTGCTCGAAAAAACGATCGGCAATTACCGGTTATATTCCCACGCTCCGCCCAGGGTACTGCTGGGTGCGGGCGTGCACTGGCTGCGCTGGGCTGTCCGGGGCAATACCTAGCATCCACCACATCCACTTACTTCATATATGTCTATTTAGTTCATGTATCTAATTTTTTGTTTGAAACCCGCCCACGAATCGTTGGATGCGCTTTGGATGCGCTTTTTCGGCATTTTCCGACCGGATTCCCACGCTCAAACAGGATTTGGCAAGATTTGGCATGCATTGCGCTGGCGGCGGGTGCCGACCCCTAGTACAGACTCATTCTAATACATGCTCTGGAGCTATCTCTGTCTGTTATGTCTGTGTATCCAAATTCCCGCTTCAAACCCGCCCAGGAATCGCTGGATGGCGCGCTGCTGGATTGGATGCGCTTTTTCTGGCGATTTCCGATTTTCGTTCCCACGCTCAGCAGTGTGCATTCGCTGGGAGCCGGCGGCTGTGTGCACATGGAGCAAATTAGGGCGGTACCGGTGATCAACCGGGTTCCTGAATCTCAAAGGGACTTCAGATATTTTGGCGCGGCCTGTATGCGGGCAGGCGGGGCATCAAGACCCCTAGATAATTCTCATAAATGAGGATTAATGTGGATCTGTGAGTTTCCTACTTTACTGATTTTTGAGTGCTCTCCCTGGCCCGCCTTTGCAGGGAATGTTTCGGTCCAATGAAAACCGCAAATTTGGCGCATTCAGCGCGCGGGACGGCGGGCGAGAAGTAGTCCGGAAATATTCGGAAAATTGAGTTTGGGATCTGTTCTCTTTGGTCCAGCTTACCCTAAGTTCACGGCTTTTGTATACGAGACGGTATAAAAACAGTCCAATTAAAGTCCAATAAAGTCTGATGAAGAGCGAATATCCGATCGGGCGTCGGGAGGGCAGCATTCGGGACGTCGGGCCCCCGAGGCCCCAAAGATATCTTGTAAATTCATATTTTAATATGCTCTAGAACTGTACACAAGCTCGGGCTGATACCTACAGTGGGTGAGTTAAAGTCCTATTAAAGTCTGATGAACTGAAAACCCAAGGCAGTTGCATTAACGCGTAGTTGCATCTCACTCTTCTACCTCACAACTCTCTTCACCTCCTACACCCTGGGCCGTCGTTCGTTTTGGGATCATGATGTATAGTACGTGGCACTCGTATACTGTCAGAATTACATTGAATTGAACCGTTCTAGCATCCCGACGCTGTTGCAAGCGCCCCGCCAGATTCAATACTATTTGTACAAACCACATCATCCGCCCAATCTGCGCTCACTCCCCTGCCCTATCCCGATGCCTACCCTAGTATTTCGCCTGTTTCTGGGCGGTTCGACGCAAAGCGCCGCCGTCGACATCGACAACGAATAGGCTATCCTGATCGATCAACCCATCTTTCCCTCTCACCACCACCACGGCTTTGGATCTCGCTCTCCATCTTTCCCGCGACTCTCAAGACTTGTCTCTATGACTACTCTTAGTCTCCATCAGGCCCGACATGCAAGTACGATTGGATAATGGCTTTACCACACGCCGGACACACGACGGAAAGAGGTTTTGCTTTGGCGGGGGGCGGTTGCGGGAACGGTTAAGCAGCTATGGAGTATCAAGGTGTTGTTGGTCGTCGTCTGCTGGCGGCGTTGACGCTCCAGTACGTTGCTTTTTTCATCACGAATAATTTATATTGCCACTCCGTACAGAATCTGCTCTTCTGCCGCGACGACCAAGGCCACAGAACGCTCCCCATACCTTCTTTGCGGTACTCTAGCATGCAAGCACACGTCGCCTGCCACTACGTTTCTTAACGCTCCCACTGGCCGTCGACAATACGTTGTTACGTACTGACAAGAACGACGCACAACCCGGGAAACCCACAACCTGCCCACGGCAAGCTCAAGCAACGACAATGGAGCATCCGCTGGACCCTTTCATCATGTTATCCCCCCCGCTAAAGGGTAGCCTCGGGAGGTTCGAATCCTCCGAGGGGGAATCTTCTATTCCGTACCCACTGTTTTGAGCTACCGACGCCGTCTCACTGGCCTGCCCTCCCATTGACTGTATTTCATGCTGGGTCGGCATGCCTGCTCTGTCGAGCGGCGCCAGCGCCATCCCACATGAGCGACGTAATGTGCGTGCACGGACCATGGTCCGTGCGCGGGCGGAGTCCAAACCGTTCGTCTGATCATTTACATTTGCACTCTTTTCTTACTCTCCCACTCGAATTGTAGTTCTTCTATGCCTCCTAGCCGTGGAGACTGCGGCGGCAGTGACGATTGCGGGGGCGTCGTCGGTCAGCTGGAGATTATCGTCGTCGTCGCCGATAGACGACGACGACACGCGAGGTGCGTTGTCATTCCGTGGCTTCACTAGCTTCATTGCTAATTTGTTCGCAAACGCTAGCAATAGTCACCAACGCCTCTTTCCAGCGTAAGCCCTAGTCGACAGGCAGCCATCTTATATCTGTCGAGAGCAGTGCATCCAACGATGCTGACGTCTAAAGCGGCGGTGGTGTCGACCACAATGACGGCGGACTCATATCATCCACATCCCATCACCATCAATCCCCCCCCCCGCTAAAGGGTAGCCTCGGGAGGTTCGAATCCTCCGAGGGGAATTTATCATCTCGTAGCGACACCTTTTCCGCCAGTACACGTATCTTCGTTTTCATCGGCGGCATTGCCAGCTGCAGGCGAGCTGTGCGCCGGGATCATATGGCGCACGAGCCATGGTCCGTGCGCGACAATAATGTGAGGCGTACCCGTTACCTGCTTCTCGTCTGGTACATCTGCCCATTTCTTTGCCATCATGGCAATGCGCCGCTGTCGTGGGCATTGCCATACATCTTTCCTAAACCGGTAACCACGGTCTGCGCGCTCTTTTCTCTCTTTGACCGTTACCATTCACGAGCAGCCATGTTTTGCTCCCTCTTCCTCTAGCCGCGTATCCTCCACCGCCATGTATATATCTACTGTTGTGATGCGTAGTAAAATTACATTATATTATAGAATGAGGGAGCGTGCCGTTCTGTCCTTCATGCGCCATTGGGATGAGTTCCCGATTTGTGAGTTTGAGACGACCTATTTGAGGTATCATTCGGTTTATTCCAAATGTAGCCCATTAACACTCACGGAGCTGCATATAAAATGCTCCAAATGTAGTGTGTTGGTGTCGAGTGGTTGTAAGCAGTGAATTGCAGTAATTTCATGTTTGCCAGCCTCTGGTTATATCCACAGGATGTGGAAAATGCTTCAGTGGTTATAAGCACACATTTGGGGTGTCTCTTACTGCAATGGTTGTCTCTTACTGCAATGGTTGTCTCACCCGGAAATGGTGCAGTGCGACCCAGAATGTATCCAATTGCATCATCGCGGACCGGACCGTAACAGTCTGATTCTATGAGAACTGATGTGGTCATACGTGTATCCGGGGACCAGTGTCGGTATGCAAGTCCTTCGGTGTGCAGAACCGAATCTGGGAGCAACGCGGATGTAGGAATCGTCAGCGAGCAACTCAAAAATTCATGGGTGGGTTCGTCTTTGCAAGAGAAGCAACCCGTCGGCAAAGGAGACGGTCCGCGTTTGAACACGCCGATGTCCTTCTGACAGCATCGCGGCAAGGTGAGTGTGTCCGTGATGTTTGTCCATGGATACAATGAGTCTTAACCTGCTTGAACCGAGGTGATTTATCACCCGGGATGTACTTCGGACGAGATTTCAACTGGCGGGGCATCGTCGGGATTTCGTCTTCAGAAGAATCTTCCAGAGTAGAGACCTCAACGAGTCGGTGGATCACGCGGATATATCCATACTGGATCCGCTCGGGCATCTCGGAGATCCGATCCGTATGATCCGTAGATCCGTGGCGGGTCGGATCACACTTGGATCGCGGATCGGGCTCTGGAGGCACGAGTACTCGTCGCGAGTACTCGTGTTGACTCGTGAATATTTAGCTATATATTTCAACTTAATTTACAAAATTTTTCGAAGTCAAACGGGCCCATGCGTCGCCCAGAACAGACGTGCGCGAGAATTTCTCATCGATTCCCACGATCCGGCAAATCCCGAGAGTACGTGTAAGTGCGATCGATGACTCGATCTCTCTCACTCTCTCTCTTCTACCACCACCATGACCACCCAGCGAGTGACGGTCGTCACCGCTGCCTCTCTGACGATTGTCAGGGGCCTCTGGGGTGCTCTTTGGGCTCTGGCTCCGTGCTGGACTTGCTGCTGCTGTCTCTGTGACAGCACAGCGGCGGACGACTTCCACAACAGCGCCGACTTTGGACGACAACTCGCGGATGACGATGACGACGGAGATGGGGCGATGACGTGGATGGGGCCATGTTAACGATGGACTGATGACGAGGATGGGTTGACGACAGATGGTTGACGTGGTGACGCGGTGAGTGCGCTTGTGGAGCCGCCGCCGCTGACGACTCACACCACCATCACCCACACCACCACACCACCACCACCATCTCCACCACCACCACCATCTCCACCACCACCACCATCTCCACCACCACCACTATCTCCACCACCGTCATTACCACCACTCCCACTCCCACTACACTCCCACCACCACCCAGTCCTGCATCATGCACGACTGAGTGTCCCTGTGCCATTGCCCGGGGATGCTCGTCGTGCATGAATAGTTCGGGTGCGCGGAATACTCGAGTAAACTCGAGTACTCGATCCGCTCGGCGATCTCGGTGATCCGATCCATCTGATCCGTTGATTCGTGGCGGGTCGGATCACACAAGGATCGTGGATCAGCCCTTTCGGTCACGGGTACTCGCGTGATGGATCACGGATCTGATCCGGATTTGAGTCGTTGAGGTCTCTATTCCAGAGAATCTTCCAGGTCTGATTCCTCTTCCAGGTCTGATACTTCCAGCAGAGGTGGCAGTTCATCATCTTCGCTGTCTGATGCATCAAGTAAAGGAGGTAGTCCATCATCTGACCCGCCCTCCGCATCAGAAAGCTGATCCTCACTAGCACAGTAGTTCTCATTTTCGAGCATTCTTTCGACAAAATGCTCAACATCCGAGAGCTCGGCGCGAAGCGAGGCAGACGAGTCGTCCGAGTCAGTGTCTTCTTCGTCACTGTCTGTGTACCACTGACCAGAGTCATCTGTACAGTCGAGGACGATTGATGACGTCCAAATGTCATTGGATCTGTCTTCAACTTTTGAACCTGAAGCTTCAAGCTTCGCGCCAGAAGAACGCAGACCGGGTGGCCGCCGTTCCGTCCGCCAGACACTGTCTTCCCATCCGGGCATTGGTATGACATGTGGCCAGCAACGCCACAGCGGAAGCACAAGTTCTTGGATCGGTATTCGTCCTTCTCCTTGTCGGTGAGTTCCCATCATTTGATCGGTGTCTTAGTGTTTGTAGCGCGAGGTGCGAATTTCCGATTACCGTTATTACGATGCTGGCGCTGATTTCGCGTGAAGGTAACCTGGGCACCATTTAGTCGCGAACTCGCGGCGTGGAGATTCCTTGGTCCCGCCAGATTAGGGTTTGAATGAAACCTGATGTGTTCCGCTTTCTTGGGTAATGGCGTGGCG